>ML778852.1:422258-455529 GCA_009831015.1 Picea engelmannii | reverse complement strand
AAATAAAATAATTTGAATGAATACATTAAACCTAAAACAGTCAGTCATAATTTTTGTTCCTAAATATATTCGAAAATCAGTCCCGAACTGTGGTGACCTTTTGTATATTAAGCCATTGAATTGCTGCCTGGTTTTTTGTCTATCTTTGGGACTAACTTTTAGTGAGTCACTATCTTCCCGAGTCTTTGTGAAGGAATAAAAGTTTTTCGTTTTAAACCTCAGGGATTTCGAAACATATCCTAATAAGAAAGCTGGTCTTCACAACTACTTAATCTTCTACTAAGCCAAGGAACATTTATAGCGATCCTAACTCTCCTAGGTTTTTCAACAGCGTCGAAAAAATCAAAGCTTGCTTGAACATGATGTCCCTTAAAATTTGTATTATTCTCCCCTGTCTCCCTAATAACGAAGGTCTTGTGAGGGTCAAAGGAAGGTTGATACCGAGTAATCAAAATAAGTTGACAGACCTCTGATAAAAAATATTACACAGATCTCAGCCTTGATATAAACTGATTGCTCCCATCTTCGTTTTTTAAAAGTAAATACTAAGACAGGTGGTGAAAGGAAATTCAGAAATGATTGCCCCCACCTAGTCCATTAAGACGATGAAAGGAAATTCAGAAATGATTGCCCTCGTCTTAGCGTTTAAACGCATAAATATTTTCCGAAGTGGTGAAAAGAAATTCAGTGAAAAAAGGGTCAAACAACTTCACCGGGGTACTAAACAGGCTCGCTAGCAGTGAAGCAATGTCTGAGAGATATGTAAGGATGTTACACATACATATCAATCTACTCCGGTGACCAACACTTTCTGAAAGCCTGATCATTTCCCCAAATTCCGATGGGGCTTCCCTATTTAAAATTGTATAATAACATTCTTTTAATGCAAGCTAAGAATCTAAGATCTGTTGAATATCCTAGGGTCGTTTTGACTGTCTTAAAGCGTCCCCAAATTTAGTATTGAGAAAGGGAAGGTTGTGAAAGTGACTACAGCCGTGTTTAGAAAGAGTATCTGAGTTCGAATTTTTTTTTCTGAAGTACAAAACGAAGATTCCCCCCCCCCTTTTTTATCTTTTTCCTTGAATGTTTCTGTTGATTTTAGCCTGTGACTCCATTTACCCAATATTGGCACCTGGTCTACTGTTCTTCCCGCCTCATAGGAAGGCGGGATCCCTAGTTGGAGCCTATGTTGGAGCCGCCCTTATTTTTTACCTTGCACAATTTTCAATTTTTGATACTTGAAATCTAAAGATTGATTTTCCTTTCCCTTCCGAGATCTTAAGACTCTGAAATCTTGTCGCCTGGACAGAAATGTTTTCTACTTTCCAAACAGATCCATTTTCGCGAGTATGTTCGCTCTTTTGTTTCATTTCAGGGTCTCGCAGGTCGGATACTTTAAAACCTTGAGTTCACACGTCCTGAGTCACGAAACGGCGAAATCGTTTTCAATTTCCGCCCAAGACATTAACTAGGGTAAATCTTGTAACTCATGAGTGGACGTTGTCGGGAGTTCGTGTCTCGGCATTCGTCAAACCCAAGTTTCTATTCTTACAACCCCGAGAGCCGAGAACGCAATAATTCTTTGATATCCTTGGTCAAGGATTAAAAGTCAAAAAACTAACCATGGTTAAATTTGGTGCTCGGCATATCGCCACTCGTCACTTTCTTTCATAAAGTTAAGGCGTCTAAAATCCCGACTCACGAGGTTGCGACATGATTATGGCAAGATTAATTAGTAACCTAATCTAAGATTTTCTTCACGATGCAACGAACAATGAGAAAATTATTTAAGTTGCTAAGATTTGAAATTTTAAAATAAAACGAGATGCGTCCCATCCCGCGCATCGAGGTTTGCGCATTTCCCAAAGCACCTGCTGCTCTCCATACCCCGACTGCCTGTCAAGCTGCCAAACATTGATGACATTAGTGAAGAATTAGGGTAAATCCACGAATAAACAAGATCGGATTTACGCAATAAATTGTTTCTAATTGCGATTTGATAGACTTAATTCGAATCGTACGAAGTTTTCAAATATATATGGGAGTTTCATTTTATTTTAAACATTTTTCATAAGCGCACGGAGCTCACCTTTCTCCGAGTGAACTAATCTCTGCATGTATACACAGGTCTATCGCAGAAGAGAGAAAACACAGGTTTCAGACATGGCTCCAAGGAGAGCAGCGAAGGCGAATATCGAGGTTGCAGGGCAAGGCCCGGATAATGTCTCCGACACTTCGCCCCGGAGCGGCGGTTCAGTCCCTAGCTGGTCGTTCGTTTCAAATATTCTACAATCTGAGTTGGTAAATTATTCAGACTCCGATGACGATGATAACGAAAAAGATGACCTGAACACTAAATACAAGATAATTGTTCAGTCTGGAATGCACCTGGTTGCAACCAGACCACGGTTTCTCCTATACTACGACATGATCCGATGGACATTGGATCACATAGACCTACCCACCAGAACTATAATAAACGACCAACGGACCACGGTCAAGAATTTTAGACCAGAGCATATCCAAACTATGTACAAGCTCCCAGCAACATCTGAATACACATATGACGCTGAATTCCTGGAGGGATTCAAAAAGAAGGAATGCACTGAGTTTGACAAGACCATGCCCGGTTTGATAAAAGATTGGGTTTCGCGCTCTGTGAAATTCAGAGAAAATGACCAGGGCATCTATTCAATTGCTTCGCTGGAGCCACAGTATATGTATGTGGCGATGATGACGTGCCGACTGTTTGGAAAGGAGGATACAACACATTTCTACATTGCCTGGGTACCTCTCATATTTCGGGTAGCAAAAGGTTGCTCATTTAATTGGGCAAGGATACTCTCCGACAGTCTTTTCAACCGGGTCATCGAATACTGAGAGCAGAAAGAAAGTGGAAGACCATCCTCTTTCTTCATGTCTGCGTATATCATGGACGCGATATGTTCTATGACTCCATTCCCTTTGATGAACTGGGCTTGGAATCCAGCCCAAGAAAAGCCTGTACACGTGTATCACGACAAACTGTGGGAAGATAAAGCAAACAAATGTATTTATGAAGTTTTCAACTGGGTGATGGTGCCCCTGCACATCGCCATTTTTGGTCGTTCGCCACCTCGCATCTCAGATAGCATTGCTGCAAATCTGAGTGGCATCGCGGACTGGTACGTAGAAGCAGCGTTTTCCTACTTCAGAGTGTTCGTAGTTGTTGTTCCCCCCCTTGCGCTACCAATGTTCATCCCCGACAAGATGGCATGTCGCGAGATTGCCCGACAAACAGTGATCGGCGGAGTAAGTAAAGAGCTCAAAGCATCATCGAAGAAGGTATGGCCGTTTTTCCACGTTCGGCTAAATTCTTATTCTTTATTGGATTTTGGACATGCTAAAGCTGAGGCTGCAACCTTAGAAGACTTGAGTTTGGTCTCTATTGAGTATAAAAAGCATGATCCTCATAAAATTGTAAGCACCCATTTGTCAAATTGTGGGTTGAAGAAGTTTGAACACGAGTGTTCACCCTCGGATGATATTTTCCGAGGGGCGATGTCCGATGGGGAAGTGCTAGTTCGGATCAGATCTTTAGCACCCGAGGACATGGCCTCTGTTTTAAAGTTTCAGGAGCATAGAAAAAGATGTCTCCCCGTTGTGCTGGGAGGTTTGGGTCTTTCCAAAGATGAAAAGAAGGATGCTGAAAGTTCTGAGAGGCAAATTTCTAACCCTGAAAAACATCAGGAAGGAGAGCCTGAGAATAATCCCGAAATAGAAGAAGAGACTACTGACCCGCCCAAGGAACATAGCCCAGAGGTGGAAGTAAGAAACACAGACCCGCCAGAAACTCAGAATCCAGAGACTGAGACGAAGAGCTCTGATCCTCCGAAGGAGCAGGACTCACTCATCACACCACGAAAGGCAGCGAAACAGATCGGGGAACCCATTACTTCTGTCACCCCCTTGCAGTCAACGCAAGGGAATATAGAAGAGGGTTGGATTTTCGGTGAGGAGCTAATGCCTATCAGAGCGGAAGAGCTTCCCCCAAATGAGTTCTTCTTTGACAAAAAGAGGAAAGCAGTTGTGAAAAGGGAGTTCTACCAGGATGAAGGATCAACAGCTAAAAAATTCAAAGTGATGACAGATGGAAAGAATAAAATGAGTGAAGAATTCGCCATAGAGATTGCAGGGACGCTAGGAGCGTATGCATTGGCAAATCAATTCTCGGTCGGGATGTTGAAAAATCAGCTCAAAATAAAGAATCGCCTGATCAAGACACTCGAAGCCCGAGTGGCTTCGGCCGCAGAAAGCGCAAAGAGTCAGGCGAGTGGAGAAATAGAACTAGACCGATTGGCTGATCAAAAGGAAATTGAAGTCCTCAAAACCAAGTTGGAACAAGCGAATTCAATGATCCGAGATGGTAGGATACAGGCAAGTCAGCAGAGGAGTATGATAACAGGGTTACAGGCTCAATTAGAGATTGTTGAAAGAAAAATGATCGACGTCGAGGGGTTTAAACCCGAGCGATTGATATCAGGGGCAGGATCTCTTCTGTACAACAAAGTCTGTTAGACAAAGTGAGGGTGATCCGAGAAGATTGCGTGTTAATGCATCATATTTCAGAAAATATGACTGTCAAAGAAAGGAACACAGAGGCTGCTCGGGTCGCTTTTCAAGAGGCGGTGATAGCTACCAACAACATATTTTCCACAGATTCTCCAGGGCTCACCATCGCTGAACAAACAAGAGGTAATATTTTGTTAAAAGATTGAGAACATAATATTGCCTTAAGCAAGGAACAGGCTCAAAAAGTAACCAGTTCATTAGAAGAAGCCTTCAATGCCATAGATGGAGAGCTACTAGAAATGGAGAATGGAGGTGACTCAGAGACGCTAAGGCAAATGAATATAGATCAGATCTCCCTCGATCTAAAGGAGAAGAATGAAAGAGATTCGACGGATATCTCTAAGATGGTCAGGGTAGACATGGCTCAAGTTGATAAACATTTGATTCAACCGAGCGCACAACTCAGCGCTCTTGTCATCATTGACGTGCAAATAGGTGGTAAACTTCCATAGTTGGCCCGAGAGTGCTATTTCGCCAAGGCCAGCTGTCAAGCGGAGCCTTCACAGCTTGTATCCCAGTTCGTGGACAAATGTATCATATGCACTGAATCCACGCAAAGACAAGCACCTGACACTTTTTGAAAATGGAGTAGAAGAGATGGAGTGACATCGCTCCTCCCAGCTGTCAAGCGGAGCCTTCATAGCTTGTATCCCATGTTGTGGACAAATGTATCATATGCGCCAAATCACGCAGAAGGCAAGCACCTGGCACTTTTTGAAAATAGAGTAGGAGAGGTGGAATGATTTGGCTCCTCTCGTTTTGTAACGATTTTGATGAAACCATTGAGTTTCTAAAATGGTGGGAAAAATTTTGTATAAAGGGACACAAAAAGAAGAATACCAGGCTGGACCTTTTTGGTATCGATTGTAATAGAGTTTTACATTGGAAGAAGTTAATATACAAGCAATTTGAGGATTCTCGATTCCGTCCAGACTGTATTTTCAAGTTTGCTTATTTGTGCTTTATGTTTCATTTCATTTCGCTCATTCATAACTGATGTGCTTTGTTATAATTTAGTACGACCACTACTATAACAAAATAATTCTGGTTTTCTGTCTCTGTCTATTGTTTTTCCTCTGCACCGTCTATCAGCGGGTGTAAGACCAATTCGCATTTTCAGAATTCTATGTTTATTCTTGGCTACGTCAGTTATTTTCTCACCAATTTCTTCTTCTTCTTATATGTGACTTTTCTTTTGACAGGAACCTCATGTTATACGCAGCTAAATGTTTCTCTTTCGCATCATACTTTTATATTAAATTATAATGCAGTTACGGGAAAGGGCCTTCTTTTGCAATCTTTATTTCATTCAGAACACGCAAAAATCTCTCTTTATTTCGACCAAATTGAAATAGCACTGAAATATCTCTTTAAAATTATTTCCTACGGTTACTGTTCCTCAATGACTGTACCTGCAGCTACGCAACCTAATATTGAACCCGGGCTATCTAATCAAACACATATTGCTTTAAATATTTTCGATACAATCCTCAAAACTGCTAACACCCGGGAACAACTCGAGCGTTCATGGGCAGCCATTGAGCGTGATATAACTGCTCAAGAGCAGGTGGAAGCTAGACGACGAGAATGTGGAAATCTGCCCTAGTTTCTCATACCGAAGGTGATTTTATCCTCGTATTCATATTTCACATACTTTCGGATGCCTTGACACTGTACTTTAAGCCTTAGTACAGACTCAGGAACAACACTTTCAAAAGTCAGAACCAAACAAATAGGATCAAAATGATGGGCTTTAATAACTGGAAAGATCGAGGACATCTCCCATTAAAATGAATAGACAAGCAAATATTATGGGATCTGGTAATTTCTTTTGCCTACATTTTGAATTTGCAAAAATAATATATATATAGTTATTTATTTTATTTTTTGCGGTCTTTTAGTTTTCTTAAAATCTTCAGCATAGTGCATGAGTGTGTCACCCACAGAGGCCTTGACGTCATGTCCCTCTTTAATATTGTGCATATCTTAGATGTCAGATTTGAGAATCTTCTCGTATATGGGAATTTTAATACGTGCTATTAGTCACTATTCAACATACATATTCGAAAAGATTAGCATTAATAAACAAAAATATTGAGAACATCTGTCATTAAAACGAATTAACACAAAATCTATGGAAGATCATCCAGCGTTGCTTTTAAATACTTATTTCCATTTCTCTCTATCATTAAACAATTGTGCTTTAGGGTGCCTTCATTCTAATGTTCCTGGCCATGGACATGTAAGACAACTTAGAGATGCGATTGAGGCCCAGATGAAAGAAGAGAGATTGATTTTATGTGTCGTGAGCTTTGAGTAAAAAAAAAACTCTGTTATACAAGAGCAACTCAGAGAGGAGGAAAAAAAAAGAAACAAGTATGTTCTAGTTGGTGTTCTCCCTGTGTTCGATGCTTATGGTTGGTTGAAAAGGCTGCCTGGACATTTGTTTGTTGAGGTTCTTTGTTTTCTTCTTGGGAGTTGTAATGGATTTTCAGGTTACGTGTAAAATATTTCTTCGTTGAAGTATATAGCTTCTTCCAACAAGGCAGATTTGGCAAGTGTATCGAATTCTGCAGATCCCAAAAGAATTTATATTCCTCGTGGGCGGTGCATTTACAGTTGCTTGCAAAATGGCCTGTCATGTTCGTAAATGACGCGAAATATTACTGCGTTTGAGAATGTAACGAGAGGCGGGTAGCATAAACTGTATGGGTGGATAAAAAAACATATTATCACTACAAAATTTTCTACTTCAAAGTTTGATGAGCTACACGTGGGTCTAGTAACCGACTTGACAAAAAATGATGTTCTTTGTCAAACTTTGTTCGGTTTCCTCTGGATGTAGTTGCAGACTCCACATATTTGGCATTACCTCCGAACATTCCAGACCTTTCTGTGGGCCGCCATACCTGCCACCACTATGAGGAAAGATATATTATAATGCGATCTAGAACATTTGATACATTTTCCAGACCTGTGCTGTTGCGTTCTGTAGCATTTGATACATTTGCTAGACCTGCGCTGCTCGAAGAAGTTATGTACCTCAACAGATTTTCATTTTGCAGTTGGGTTCGACATTTCTTACAATTTACTGCAATAAAGCAAAGAAGTTCAACATACAAATCTTTAGGCATGCTTTTCAACCAAATAGATGATCGAATACAGGGATAATACCAGTCACAACATACTTGAATTTGTTTCCCCTGCCATAGCTATTGTGACATAAAATGACTCCGTCCACATTGAAATCAGTCTGGATCGCATTTCTAAGTTGTCTCAGATGTCAAGGGTCGAGAACATTGCAAGGAAGTCACCTTAAACCCCAAGTTTTCGAGGACAGAGAGAAATTAATACTTGACAAAGAATGGAATGTTGAATAACCAACCATTGCAAGCAGGTCATATCTGGAAGAGACAGTCTATTCAAAAAACTGGGATAGATGTAGTTGGTAGCACCGATTAAGTACAAAACCTGAAATTGATATTCAACTCATTTTTTACGAATAAAGGGTTTAAACGTCAAGAAAACTATCAAGAATCTTCATCAATGTACATATTTTTTATTGGTCGGCGGCAGGCCAAATTGCAATCTTTGTGGCAAATAGCCTCAACTATATTTTGTAACCCATCTTATTTGAATATAGAATAATTCCAGTTTATTTTTGAATAGTATTTTCCAATCTCTGGTATTTGTTTTAATTTTATTTTGTACCTTCTTCCCGTGTGTCGTTAAACATGGACGACAAGATTTTCTTTCTCCTGCCCACTACTTCAATTTAAATAAATCCTGCTATGTTCGTTGCTTACATTTTACATTTAAGAATTTTTTTTCATAAGCCATACTTATGTGGCACCAACCCTGTATTTAAAGAAAGAAATTGGAGCACCTGTCGTGCTTCGTTTCTTCGGGTCCTATAAATAGAATTAATTAATGAGTTACAACAAGGCGGCTCAAGTGTTGACGCAATGTTGTTGTTCAATATGTTGGATATATTACAACTTCTTCTATTTTATAATATCCGTGCATATATACTAATATCAGTACTTTTGGAATAAAATACAAAAAACTTCCTCCTCGACAAAGCTTAGGCAATTATGTTTGGGTTTGCGGTATTAAACAACTATGTTCCATGTTCTGTCATATACATCTTGCAGTGAAAGAGATTCTGTGATCTGCAATATATGCTTTAACTATTGATAACTCGCCAGGCCTTCGAATTGCATTAATAAAGGAACAACTGAAGCTGTCTTAATTACTTAAATCACACCAAATTTTGATTACATTTAATTTAATTTAGATATTGATGTTTATGGAGAGTCTGCATTTTCTCATGTCATTGCAAGGAATACAAATTGAATAGATGATAAGGAGTTTATTTCGTTGAAGCCATAATGCAAATTCATGTTTCTTGTTGCACTATATACATCTTTGTGGTTTCAACGAAATTTGCGAACCAAAGAGCATCCTACAAATTGGCAGATCATTTGCATTTGAAACAGAAACAATCCATTAATATATATTAGTATGAATACTATTCAGATAAATATGAAAACTTTCTCCATTAATACATATTAGTATGAATACTATTGAAATAGATATCAAACCTTTCTTTGGCCAATACTTAGCCAGTTATGTGGCCACCAAGCCCCAGGTTCATGGTACCCAACACCTATGTCCCATGTTCCTTCATATACATCTTGTAGCCAAAGAACTTCAGTAATCTGCAGTTTATGATTTTACTAGTGAGAACCCAACAGGGGTTCGAAAAAATTTCCATTAATAAACGAAAAAAAAAGGTTTTTTGACTGTCAGATACTTATCCCTTTTCCCTTTTCATTTTCCTGTCCATTGTGTCTTTCTGGTTTTATACTTAGTCGTATTTCTGTGATGGGAAGTTGCAAGGTTGGTGGGCTGACATATCTTCATCTCCATCTATATCTTCACATGACGAATCTGACCAACCACTAATCCTTTCCATACCTAGGCAATTTCATGGTCGCGGTTGCCGGGTTGGCACATACGAACTGGCCTTTTCTTCTTCCCGATCGTTATCGCTTTGTGGATATATACTTAGTCGCCTTTCCATGGTATCCGGTTCCAGAGTTGGTGGGCTGACATGTCTTCATCTCCATATATATCCTCACATGACGGATCCAACCGACCGTTGTTCCTTTCCATACTTAGCCAATTTTATGGTCGTCGCTGCGGGGTCGACACTTACGAACCCGATTGTTTATTGTTCCGTTATATACATCTTCCACTCAAAACATCCGTGATCTAAAATTCCACCGTTGGTTCCTCGTATACATTAATTTCATTCAAAGTATCTGTTCCTGCCTTCCATCCCCAACAACTTCGCTTCCTTCCTGATATACATCAACAATGCTCTTACTAGTGACAACTGGACACAGTGGCACGAAAGATACTTCCATGATCTGCAATTTATGCCTTCACTGGTGAGAACTCAGCTGGGGTTTGAAAGCATTTGCATTAATAATCAAACACTAGATGTTATTCTGTGACATACTTAGTCCTTTTCCCTTGTCTTCTTCCCATGTATTATCGCTTTCTAGTTATATATTTAGTCGCGTTTCTATGATCATGGGTTCCAACGTTCATGGGTTGACCTATCTTCATATCCATCAATATCCTCGCATGGCGAATTTCACCACCCACTGTTCCTTCTCATACTTACTTAATTTTATGCCCACGGTTGCTCAGTTGGCGCAATTGAACACTGCTGCTTTTTGTTCCGTGATATGCATCTTCCACTCAAAATTTTTGTGATCTACAATTCCACTGCGGACTCCTCCATCCATTTTCCCTTTTTTTCTTCCCATGTATTATGGGACTATAAAGTATGGACATGATATTTTATAGAGCATGTACGGATTGCGCACCCATATCTAGCCACATTTGGGATTGCGGGTTCTCGGGCGAGCGGGGTCAAAATTGGCCCTCCTTTGTTCTGTGCACTACAAATAGCACTTAGAATTCCACAATATACAAATTGACAAGTGGACCTGCGGACTAGCTGACTCAACATTGCACTTCTATTGGATTACAACATCATCCACTCTTACGTGTTACAGATTATGCATTCAAATGTTCGAAGTGATACAGATTAATCAAACGACGAATCCAACCGACCGTTGTTACTTTCCATACTTTGCCAATTTTAAGGGCGTGGTTTCTGGGTTGGCGTTTTCGAACTCTGCTTCTTCTTGTTGCGTGATGTACATCTTGAACTCAAAACTTCCGTGATCTACAATTCTACTGCAGAATCCTCGAACTCGCAAGCTTCACTCTACCACAATTCACAAATGTTTCAGAGTATCTCTTGTTGTCTTCCATCCCCACTAACTTCCCATCCTTCCTAATATACATTGGTTATGCTCTTACTAGTGAGTCTTACTAGTGACAATTGTACACACTGATACGAAACAGTTCGCATCCAACCCTCTGCAATATATAAATTGAATACCGGGTTTCAACATCGTCCCCTCTTCCGTGTTACAGATTATGCATTCAAATGTTCTGAACGATACAATTTGACCATTGGGACCTCGCCTCTTCTAGGGAGACCTTGTGACCCTATTTTGGATCCTCTTGTTCATGTGTCATGGTTTCCTTCCTGATATACATGAACAATACTCTTACTAGTGACAACTAGACACAGTTGCATGAAAGATACTTTCGTGATTTGCAATTTATGCCTTAACTGGTGAGAGCTCAACAGGGGTTCAAAATCATTTGCATTAATAATCAAACACTAGATGTTCTTCTGCGAGATACTTAGTCCTGCATTTTGGATTGCGGATTCTTGAGCGGGTGGGCTCAAAATTGGGCCTCCATTGTTTCGTTCCCTACAAATAGTAGTTGGAATTTTGCGATATACAAATTGACAAGCAGACATGTGGACTAGATGACTCAACATTGCACTTTTATTGTTCCGTGCCCTCCAAACAACGCTCTTAGTTCCACGATATACAAATTGACAGACGAAGTCCAGGGATGGCGGGGTGGAATATTGCCACTGTTTATGGATGATAATTCCTATCAAGTATCTAAAAGTATCTAAAAAATTATTTTCAATACTAAATTAGCTCTTAGTAGTGACAGTTGGACACAGAGGTGCGAAACAATTGGCATCACACCCTCCGCAATATACAAATTGACTACCGGATTTCGACATCGTCCGCTCTTCCGTGTTATAGATTATGCATTCAAATGTTCAGAGTGATACAATTTGAACGTTGCGGCCTCACGTTTTCTGCAAAGACCTTGTCAGCTTGTTTTGGATCTTCCTGTTGTTGGGTTCACGAAATGTCCAACTCTTGGATATTGTTCTTTGTTACAAATTATGCATTCAAATGTTTCAAAGTATCTGTGGTTGCCATCCATAATCACTAACTTCCTCTCATTCCTAATATAGATTGGTTGTCATCGGTCCCTCCGCAATATACAAATTGACTACCGGTTTCACATCTTGTACTCAAAATTTCCTTGATCTACAATTCCACCGTAGACTCCTTGGTCCTTTTTCCCTTTTCTTCTTCCCGTGTATTATGTCTCTCTGGTTATATACTTAGTTTCCTTTCTATGCTCATGGGTTCCAGCATTGGTGGGCTGACATTTCTTTATCTCCATCTATATAATCAAACAATGAATCCGACCGACCATTGTTTCTTTCCATACTTAGCCAATTTTAAGGCTGCGATTGTTGGGTTAGCGGTTTCGAACTCTGCTTATTTTCCGTGATGTACATCTTTCCCTCAAAACTTTCACAATCTACAATTCTACCATGGACTCCTCGAAATCACAAGCTTCACTCTACCACGGTGCACAAATGTTTCAGAGTATCTGTCATTGTCTTCCATCCTCACTAACTTCTTGTCCTTTCTAATATACATTGGTTATGCTCTTACTAGTGGGACTTACTAGTCACAACTACACACAGTGATATGAAACAGTTCACATCCATCCCTCTGCAATATAGAAATTAACTACCGGGTTCTAATATCGTCCCTTCTTTCGTGTTACAGATTATGCATTCAAATGTTCCAAACGATACAATTTGACCGTCGAGACCTCGCGTCTTCTGGGGAGACCTCGTGACCCTATTTTGGATCCTCCTGTTCACGGGTTCACGAAATCTCCAATTCTTAGTCACTGTTTCAGGTTGGCGCATTCGAATTCTACTGCTTCTTGTTTCATGATATACATATTCCACTCAAAATTTTCATGATTTACAATTCGACCGCGGACTCCTTGGTCCTTTTTCCCTTTTCTTCTTCCCTTGTATTATCGCTTTGTGGTTACTTAGTCGCCTTTCTATGATCGCGGGTTCCAACATTGGTAGGTTGACATATATTTATCTCCATCTATATAATCACACGATGAATCCAACCAACCGTTGTTTCTTTCCATAGTTAGCCAATTTTATGGGCACGATTGCTGGGTTGGCGGTTTCAAAATTTGCTTCTTCTTATTGCATCATCTACATCTTGCACTCAAAAATTACATGATATACAATTCCAACATAGACAAGTATGGACATGATATTTTGTATAGCATGTACAAATTCTCCATTCCATACCTAGATACATTTTGGATCGCGTGTTCTCGGGCGGACGGGCTCAAAATTGGGCATCCATTGTTCCATGCCCTACAAATAGCACCCAGAATTCCACGATATACAAATTGACAAGCGGACCTGCGGATTGGCTGACTCAACATTGCACTTTATTGTTCTGTGTCCTCCAAACAATGCTCCTAGTTCCGCAATATACAAATTGACACATAGAGTGCAGGGCTAGAGGGGTGGAGATTGCCATTGTTTACAGATGCTAATCCATATGAAGTATCTAACAGTATGTAAAAAAATATTTTTAATACTAAATTATCTCTTAGTAGTGACAACTGGACACAGAGGTACGAAACATTTGGCATCACACCCTCCGCAATATACAAATTGACTACCAGATTCTAACATCGTCCTCTCTTCCGTGTTACACATTATGCATTAAAATGTTCGGAGCGATACAATTTGAACGTCGGGGCCTCGCGTCTTCTGCACACACCTTGTCAACCTATTTTGGATCCTCCTGTTGCCGAGTTCATGAAATTTCCAACTCTCGAATACTGTTTCGGGTTGACACCAAGCTTCATTGTACCACGGTTCACAAATGTTTCAAAGTATCTGTCACTGCCTTCCATCCTCACTAACTTCCTCTTGTTCCTAATATAGATTGGTTGTGTTCTTACTGGTGACAAATGAACACAATGGTATGAAACAGTTGGCATCCGACCTTCCGCAATATACAAATTGGCTACCAGGTTCACATCTTGTACTCAAAATTTTCATGATTTACAATTCCACCGCGGACTCCTTAGTCCTTTTTCCCTTTTCTTCTTCCCGTGTATTATGGCTCTCTGGTTATATACTTAGTTTCCTTTCTATGATCGCGGGTTCCTATGTTGGCAGGCTCACATCTTTATCTCCATCTATATAATCATGCGACGAATCCAATCTACCACTATTGCTTTCCATACTTAGCCAATTTTAAGGCTGCAGTTGCTAGGTTGGAAATTTTGAACTCTGCTTCTTCTTGTTTCGTGATGTACATCTTGCACTCAAATATTTCGTGATCTACAATTCTACAACAGACTCCTCGAACTCACAAGATTCCCTCTACCACTGTTCAAAAATGTCCTTCCTAATATACATTGGTTATGCTCTTACTAGTGACTCTTACAAGTGACAACTGCACACACTGATACGAAACAGTTCGCATCCAGTCCTTCGCAATATATAAATTGACTACTGGGTTCCAACATCGTGCCCTCTTCCGTGTTACAGATTATGCATTCAAATGGCAGCTTCCAACGTTGGCAAGTTGACATATCTTTATCTCTATCTATATAATCATATGAAGAATCCGACCGACTACTGTTGCTTTCCATACTTAGCCAATTTTATGGCCATGGTTGTTGGGTTGGTGGTTTCAAACTCTGCTTCTTGTTGCGTCGTGTGCATGTTGCACTCAAAACTTCTGCTATCTACAATTCTAGCACTGGGTTGTCCTACCATACCCTCTTCATTGTTACGTGTATTGCACTCAAAAAGTTCTGAGACATACAATTTGAACCTTGCACCCTCACCTTCAATAGTTGTACCTTGTAACCTTATTTTGAAGTAGTTTTTTCCATGCCCATGACCTTCATAATTTCTTACTATGCAATTAGAAACCTTTCATGATAACAACTGACCATCTAGGAACCGTCAACATTGTCATTAATGGGAGAAATGCTCAAGGATATCTCCCATTATTATGCATTGAACCAAGATGTTCGGAGAGTTATTTTTTCACTTCCGATTGTTCATCTTGAACATGCGTCATCGTGTTGGCCCGCTCAAGAAATCTACAATGCTTAATCACTCATTGAAATATCCGCCATGTTCGCATTTATATGTATGCAATTACTAGTGTTTAATGTTAACAACGCATCATGCAACAGTCGTCCAAATTGTCATTAATGAATGAAAGTCTTGATGACATATCCCATCCACATGCTTTGGACCAAGATTTGTGCAGGGTTATATTATCCCTTCCAACTTTTCATTTCATTCATCGTCTAGAACAAACAAACGTTCTTGTAGACTTATGGTAGCAGGTCGACATCAATTTTGTGGAGATACAGTAAATATGTTCAGACATTAGGACAATAAATTCCAGTGGTCCAGGGCATACTTTTACTATTCATCACATTCTGCCCAGAACAAAGTGATTTGGACAGCTGGAATCGCTCACGTAGGCTGCGTCCCTGATGTTTTTGACTATAAAGAGGTGGTCTCTTGGTGCATCGAAAAATATATTCCACGCCAAAGAATTATTCCACTGCGCGACCATTCTCCTATTTCTTTGTCACCTCAGGTCTTCTGTGAGATGTTAAAATTGTCAGAGCCAACATTGAGGTTCAGAGGACAAGACTGCAAGAAGTTTCTAGAAAAACATGATAACGGGTTGGACATCTTAGCCAATTTCCTTGAAGACTTGACAACAGTTCTTGAAGATATCACAAGGTTGCAGGTAAGTTCCTTTAGAAATCCATTACGGGAAATTGCTTGGTTGTTTACAAGAATAACAAGACAGGCATCCATGACAACCATTTCCCATATAATTATTTATATTTTGTATTTAATAGTCAAGGAACAATACATTTTCGATTGGGGGAAGCTAATTTCCATTGAGCTCTGTTCCCAGTTGTCACAATTCAAAGAATCGAATAAATTTTATATGTCATCCTACTTGATTTTCGCAATAGTGCATTGTTGCCCATTTCCAAAGATTTCTCTTTCCAA
Organism: Picea engelmannii; assembly: GCA_009831015.1. NCBI lineage: Eukaryota > Viridiplantae > Streptophyta > Pinopsida > Pinales > Pinaceae > Picea > Picea engelmannii. The sequence continues at coordinate 439,553 of ML778852.1, read as the reverse complement.
TAAAATAAACTGTGGATTTGACCTAGTAACATTCTGGTACGAGGCCCTATGGAGGTACAAGGCCTCCCATTTTTTTATGAAGTTTTTAATGGCCTTATCTTAGTTTTCAAACATTTATTGTTAGGCAAATATGATCTGCGGATGTCTGTCCAGGCAACCAAGTTTTTGAATAGGAAGGGCACACTTGAACAAAAGGAAAATCACAGTGTCCTCATGGTCTTTGGATCTAAGGAAAATCTTGCTTTCCTTCCATGCCACATCACAGACAAGATGTTTGTTGTAGAAATAGAAAGGAAATACAACCACTGGTTGCACTTTTTCCATGACAAGAAAAAAAACCAGTTCATTCCTCTGCCCTGGAAAGTCGGAGACTTCGTGTGCAAAAACATCAGTAAGATTGATGAGTTTTCTACCCATTTCAAGAAATTGAACCTAAATTATGTTGAAAGACTAAAAGGGTTCGACCCTAATGGGATTTTTCTATAACATTTACTAGCAGTTGCTTTAACAGATCTTTTATCCATAGACACTTGACCCAAGAAAGGCACAATGTCGACAACAATCTTGCTTCTGTCGATTGTGATGCAGAGACATTGCAAAGCGCGACTAAATTGTACAAACAACATGGAAAAGTATCTAGCGAGAAGAGTACCCAGTCCCCCACCAACACTCCCAAGAACATGACATCATGGAGCATCACTTCGACGATCCACCCCAGTAAGAAAGCAACCTAGAAATCTTCCAACGAAGGAGGAGACAAGAACCCTCCTCGCACAAAAATTAACAGTTCTCAGAAATTTCCAGTGACGAAGAAGAGAAAAAACAATGCAGGGAAGGCAGAGGAACCCAAAATTGAAAGTGAACAGTTGCAACTTGAATTTGAAACTGATCACATGCATAAATTTGGGTCATCCACGATGCAATTATCTAAGATCGAAATTTTTGATGAAGATGAATCCTGTGTATTCCAGAGCGCTGTTTTTTACAGCCAATCTAAAAGTATGGTCATTGAAAAGACAGATGTAACAAATAGGAAATGAAAATCTCACAAAAAGATTAACTTTAAGAAAATGTGTCCATCCCAAATCTCCTCATTTTACTAAGTAACCGGTGAAATTCTAAAGGATTGCATTGGAGGAATTGATACAGAAAATGACAGATTGAAAGACCACCTCAATGAATTTGAGAGGGCTTTCATTGCAACTCTAGAATTTGCCAGTCCTTTAGCAAAAATCATGCCTTCTACCACTGCAGCCAAGATGAAAGTATCCTCTACTGTCCTTGCATGATCTAGAGACCTTATAGAAAATAACATCAACAAAAGAATGCAACTAGTTACTGAAGCCTAGGAAACATTGCAAAATTTAGTTTCCTTCGGAAATAAGGCAAATGATTTCCTGGAACATTTGGAGGCGAATTTAAAAAATGATCAGCGTTTCTATGAAGAGGTGCTGACCCATTTTTCCAACTATGTCATCAACACATCGGAACTGAAAATAAGACAAGAGAAACTCCCCTCCCCAAAGCAAGCCAAAAAAGTAAAAGCATGCTGGAAAAACAAAGTTAACAACCTGGAGCTCATTGTCAAATCATGTAAACAAGACATATCAGAAAAGGAAGATTTATTCACAAGCCTGATCCAAATAGACTTAGCCGGAAGTACCAACGAGGTTCAAGACCCAAAATTAATTCTCAAATCCTTGTCAATGACCAAAGAGGCCTTCCATGAACAAGTTGATATTTTAAATGGGTTGTCTTTCGAAAAGTTTTACTGCATACTTGAACATCATCTAGATGAGCACGAGCACTGGGTACTGGACTATGCGGCACATAATGAATAAATTGAACAGAGTCTACATAGTATTTCAATGGATCTAAGGAAATTAGAAAACGACCTTTACGACATAGAAATCCGGGATGAAATCAACATGGCCCCCATGAAAAGCTACATCGAATAATGGTTCCAACAGAGAATGGACAACCTCGTCCAAGAAGGGAAACAACTGGTCGACAGGACTCCACTGACCATCGACGACAACAACAAAAACGCATCAGCTTCATAGTAAGTCTATACTGGCATCTTGTTTTTTTTATCAATCCAGTTTAAGTCTATACTGTCATCTTGTTTTCTTTATCAATCCACTTATGACCTCTTTAAATATAAAATTGTAACCAAACACTCATAACTTCCAATTTCTTCTTTTCAGGTCTTCCTCTCTACCATCACACACTTCTTCTTTCGACATTCCTACTTCTTGTACTTATTTATTTTTATGGTCCATGGGAGCCCCAATCCCAGTCTATATGACAAACACATCTAAATTTCTAGAAAGAGGTAACAAACATTATTAATTTTTGATAACTTCCAAAGAAAACTGATTCGGGAATGCTTTGTTCCAAAGAAAACTAACTCCGGTCCGCTACATTTCTTGTGTCCTATTGTATGCTAATTTTTTTTTATCTTGCACGACGTTCTTACTATTCTATTGTATGCCAAGAACCTATTCTTTGATAAATTTCACTTTTTATTGTGTCCAGAAGCCTTTTCCTTCAATCAAACTAATTCGGGAATGATAATTTTTTTGTGTTTTTCTCCACGAACCTATGTAACAGACATTATTACTATTCTATTGTATGTTTTTAAATGTTGATGTAATTTCCAAAGATATGTAACAAACATTATTTATGTTTGATCAATTTATATAGTCTGCAAGTCCGCTTGTCAATTTGTATATCGCAAAACTCTCGGTGTTATTTGTAGAGCACGAAACAACAGAGGCCTAATTTTTAGCCCGCCAGCCCGAGAACCTGCGATCCAAAAACTGGCTAAGTATGGAGGTCTGCTACATTTTTTGTGTCCTAATGTATACTAATTTTTTTTTTCTTGCATGACGTCGTTACTATTCTGTTATATGCTAAATTTTTGGGTGTCCACGACAGACGTTATTACTATTCTATTGTATGCTTTTAAATGTTCATGTAATTTCTAGAGATATGTAACATACATTATTAATTTGTGATAAATTTCTATAGTCCACAACTCTTCTTGTCAATTTGTATATCGCGAAACTGCCAGTGTTATTTGTAGAGCACGGAACATCAGAGGCCCATTTTTGAGCCCACCGGCCCGAAAACCCGCCATCCAAAAAGTGGCCTACTATGGAATGACGACTTCGTGCATGCTCTATAAAATATCATCCCCATACTTTATAAAAGTACATATTTCGTATGTATAAAACTAAATATCTTCTTGATAAAATTACATATTTGCTATGTATAATTTATGTTGTCCAGGAACCTATAATTTGATAAATTTCAATTTCTTTTATGTCCAGGAGCCCTTGTTTTAAAGATAACTAATTCGGGGATGAAAATTTCTTTATGTTTTTTTCCTCGAGCCTATCTAACAAACGTTATTACTATTTTTTTGTGTTTCTCTCCACGAATGTATGGAAATAAAACTACTTCGGGAATGCTAATTTTTTTTTTTTCCGAGAACCTTTTAAATGTTTATAATTTTTTATATATTTCAGGAAGAACTAATTCAGGAATACTATGCTCTGCATGCAAACCACATGTATTTCAACTTGCTATCCACATGTCTGTACTCGACCGCATTTACTCCCATCCCAACCTGACAGGGACTTCGCTGCCATGCAACACTTGTTTTTTGTTAGGAATGATACACACTTTTATCCAGGCATATATTACAATGATGAGGTATAACATATTACAATAAATATAGTTTAAATACTTAGTATAGGTTTCGTTTTAAATTATTATGTAAAGGAAATATAAAATTATTTGAAAATGATTAAAAACATGAGATAATTAAAAACGAAAAATATTTGAAAACTATGTNAGGTATAACATATTACAATAAATATAGTTTAAATACTTAGTATAGGTTTCGTTTTAAATTATTATGTAAAGGAAATATAAAATTATTTGAAAATGATTAAAAACATGAGATAATTAAAAACGAAAAATATTTGAAAACTATGTTATTCGACATGTATAATGTTGGATTACTGAGAAGGGGGGTGAATCAGTAATAGCGTAATTATAATCCTTTTTCTTAAAATGTTATATCAATGTAGAATTATTATCCAATAATGAGCAGTAAGAAATAAACAATCACACACATACACAGTACACCAGTGTTTTACATGGAAACCCAAATCAAGAGAAAACCACATAATGCTTTTTCTTATATGTCTTGAAGAATTACATTCATTGGAAGCACCAACTTCCTTTGTTTTCTAGCTGCAACTGGAAGGAGGCTCCAACCCCCTAGTTTCTCAGGCTACAACCTGAGGGAAGCTCCAACTTCCCAATTCTTTGGCTACAACTAGAAGGAGGCTAAAACCCCCTATGTTCTCTGGCTACAACCGAAAGGTGGCTACAACCACCTGTCCTTGCCCCGTGTTGCCACCCTGAAGTAGAAGTAGAATGATGGAACCACTATCACACTATCACTATGAGATATACCGTTGTAAACTTGTACCAATAAATATGTACCATGCATCAACCTATACCTCAACCTGTAATCAAATTGTACCATAAACAAGTGCATCAACCATGCACCAACTTGTACCAAACAACTTGTAATCAACCTATACCATAAACAAGTGCATCCAACTATGTACCAAGTATGTACCAATGATGTGTCAACTACTCATAGATATTTACCAACATCATCAATTATACACCTCATGTATGTGCCAACTCATCAACTACTTGTCTCAACCATGTACTCAACATGTACCTCAACCAAAATCCCTCATCAATTGTCCATTACCCAAACCTGGGTTCTCCAACTTCACATGATCATAACTCTCTAACCGTGAGGAGTTATGTGACGTTCTACATACCACTAGAAATGACATGACAAGAACTATCCATCTAGGATAGTTTCCATGACAAATTCACTATCATTCATCTCATTATTCCACAATTAAGCATGGGTTCTCTTACTCCGCAAAGCGTCTTCCCATGAGGGATTTCACCATAAGGGGACCACTTTGGAGTTCATCCATCTTTACTTCTTATCAATCATGACAAGACAATAATGAGTCATCTTTACATCAAACAATATTGGGTCCATTACCCAAACCTTTGTGCTACGATGCTTTCTTCAAGGGTTGACATCAATGAAAACAAACCTTAATCAACAATCTCCCCATTTGGCATTGATGGCAACACTCTGATGCAATACTGAAATCATATCACTCATGCTCCCCCTGGAACCATGCCTCTGTCCTCTGCATCTGATAAATCTCTCTCCCTTTTTCATCAATGCAAAATGTATCTTTCCATCTGGGGTTTCTCCCCTTGACTGAATTTTCCTATTATGGTGCTTCCTCGTGTACATCTAAGACATATAAGATAATCATTCAAAAATAATTCATTTTGGAGTAGAAATAACTCCAAGTCTTTGGCGAAGATATTCAAAGGCTTCCCATGGAATTGGTTTTGTACAGATGTCTGCCACTTGTTCTTTTGTGCCCACATACTCAATTCTGATGTTGTTTTATGCAACCTGTTCCCATAGAAAGTGATACTTGATTGGAATGTGCTTCGTCTTCGAGTGCATCACCGAGTTTTTTGAGATACTAATGGAACTTGTATTATCACAATATATTGGAATGGGCTCATCATACTCAACCTGCATATCTGTCAAAGTTTGTTTCATCCAAAGAACCCGTGTACAACATTTTGCTGCTGCAATATACTATGCCTCGGCTGTAGATACAGATACTCATGATTGTTTCTTCCTTAGCCATGATACCAAACATTCACCTAAGTATAACGTCGCTCCACTGGTGCTTCGTCGGTCATCAATACAACCTGTCTAATCTTCATCTGTGTAGGTAATAAGTGATAGATATTTTCCTTTTGGATACCATAATCCAAACTCTTATGTTCCTTTGAGATATTTGAAGATCATCTTTACTGCTAATGCATGTGATTCCTTTGGTGTTGCTTGAAATCGTGCCACATGTCCAACTGCCTGCATTACATCTAGTCTGGATGCTGTCACATATAGTAGGTTGCCAATAATTGACCTGTATTGCCTCTGATCTTTAGACTTCAAATCATCATCTTTGCTCAACTTACAACTCGTTTTCATGGGAGTGATAACTGGTTTGTAATATTCCATTCCGAACCTCTTTAGCGTTTCTCCGATATACTTGGTTTGAGAAATAAAAATTCCTTGGTTTCTTTGACGTATCTGAAGTCCCAGAAAGAAGGATAGTTCTCCAAGTAATGGCAATTCAAATTCATTCTTCATGTCTTTTGCAAATTTCTATCTTAACCTGTCATCATCACTACCAAAAATAATATCATCAACATAAACTTCAATTAATAAAATATTATATTGACTTACCTTGATGTAGAGGTTGTTGTCTTCACTTCCTTTTCTGAACCTTGCCTGTTGCACATACTTATCCAGTCTGGAGTACCATGCTCTAGGATCATGTTTTAGACCATACAAGGCCTTCTTTAGTTTACACACATAGTCTGTGTTCTCTGACAACTGAAACCCTTCTGGTTGTTCAATGTAGACTTCTTCTTCAAGTTCCCCATTCAGAAAATATGATTTTACGTCCATCTGATATACTTTAACATTTTTGGAGCATGCATAAGCTAAAAGAAAAAAGATTGCTTCCATTCTGATAACTGGGGCAAATGTCTCTTCAAAGTCGATTCCTTCAATCTGTGCATATCCTTTACATACCAATCTAGCTTTGTTCCTTGTAATATGTCCATCTTCATTCAATTTATTCCTGAAAACCCATTTTGTGCCAATCACATTCTTATTCTTTGGTCTTGGAACCAATTCCCAAGTGTCATTTTTCTCTATTTGATCCAATTCTTCATCCATGGCCTTATTCCAAAATTCATCCTTGCTGACTTCTTCAAAATAGTTTGGTTCAATTGTAGATAAGAGTGTTAGGTGTGTTTGTTCTGGTGAATGGATTTTTCTTCTAGTCTCAACTCCTGCATATTTGTTTCCAATAATCTGATCTAAAGGATGATTCTTCTGTACTCGTTTGCTAGGTGTATTTGGAGATACCTTTTGAACTTTCTCTTTTGATTCTGTCAGATTCTCTTCATCTTCATCTTCCTCTTCTACTTCTTTTTCATTTTCTTCTTCGAAAAGTTGTTCCGTTGATTTGTTTTCTTCTTCCTTTGATTTTGGTCTGCCTGTTTCATCAATTGTTACGTTGATGCTTTCCACAACTTTGTTTAATATTAGATTGTAACACTTGTATGCTTTCCTTATACTTGAGTAACCAACAAGTATTCATTTGTCCACACGAGAGTCAAACTTTCCCATTCTGCCATCTTCTCTTTTGATGTAGCATTTGCTTCCCAAAACTATGAAGTGCTTCACATTTGTTGGTCTTCCTTTCCATAGCTTGTATGGAGTTTTATTAGTGTTGTTTTTTAGCAATACTCTGTTTTGAATGTGAACTGTTGTATGCACTGCATGTGTCCAAAATATGTCTGTCAACTTTGAATCCATTATCATTGTTTGAGCCATTTCTTGTACTGTCTTGTTCTTTCTTTCAACAACTCCATTCTGTTGAGGTGTCCTAGCGACAAAGAATTGTCTTTTTATTCCATGATTGTTGCAGTAGTCCATAAATTCCTTTGAGGTGAATTCTCCTCCATTATCCGATCTTAAGCATTTGATTCTTGAATCCATCTCATTTTCAACCATTTCCTTGTTGATCTTGAAGTTTTCAAAAGATTCTGACTCGTTCTTGAGAAAGAAAACTACAATCATTCTTGTATAATCATCAACTAATAACATAAAGTATGTCTCACCTTTTAATCCTTTTTTGTAGTTGGTCTAACTAGATGAGTATGCACAATTTCCAATGGTTTTGTTGTTGAATATTCCTGTGATTTGAACCTGGTCTTTGTTTTCTTTCCTTGTTGTCAATGCTTGCATAAAGTGTTGGTTGGTTTCATGATCTGGTGCATTTCTCTGACTGCTTCTCTTTTTCTAACTTTGACAAGGTTGTCAAAATACATGTGACCCATTCTTGTGTGCCATAGCCAACTTTTATCTTCCTTTCCTGGACAACACTTTTCATTTCCAATTTTGCTTAACACATATATGTTGCTTGAAGTTCTTGTAGCTGTAGCGACCAATTTCCCTGAACCTTCTTTTATTATCTCACACTTTTGTGAATCGAAAGCAACTTTATGACCTTGGTCACACATTTGACTCATGCTTAAAAGATTATGTTTCATATATTCTACTAGTAGAACATTTTCTTCCTTTTCATTCTTGTTCCCAATTTGGACTATGCCTTTTCCAATGATTTTGGATGAATCATCATTTCCGAAGGAGACTGATCCATCTCTTTCCTTTCGTAATGTAAGAAACTTGTTTCTATCACCTGTCATGTGTTTTGAACATCCACTATCAACATACCAACCACATTTCTTTTGTTTAGCTTGTAGAGCGATTGTGCATTCTTCATTGCTATACTGATCTTGCTTTCTTATCCATGTTGTTTTCTGAGGTTCTTGTTTGTGACTCTGTTGAGGTTCTTTAGGAGGGACTGTCATTCTGCAATTTTTGGCCATGTGTCAAAAATTGTTACATTTGTAACATTCCACTTCAGTGCTCAAAGATTCAAACCTGTTGTAACTTCTTCTCTGTGTTTCACTAGGTCTTCTTGAATAATCCCTTTGTGTATGGCTCTCAAAGTAGTTATTGTTCTTTTTGTTAGCTCTACAATATACAACTTTATGTCCAAAATTATTACATGCATAACATAAACCAAAAAATATAGTTTGATACCTGGTAGTTGAATATCTTCTGAAAGGAGGTGCTCTTATGAATCCTTCTTCTTCTTGAGGCCTGTCTATTTGTTGTTGATTCTGAAATCTGAATCTTCTCGGTGGAGGAGTGTCCCTGTAATCTTCCTTATATATCATTTTATCCCCTTTGATTGTTGTTGCATAGATATTTGGATTTGTTTATTGATCTATTGTTTTGGAGCTTGATCCCTTTTCTGTTTGATTGTATCCAAGTATGGACTTGTCAAGATGAGATTTTTGACTGCTGATAATGCCATCCAGAACTTTTGAGCTATTCTACATATTTTTTTTTTGAATATCCTTTCTTAGTGTGACAATCTCCGCTTCTAGGTTTCCAATGATCATGTCCTTTCCTTCTAGCTATTCTTTGAGTGCTTCTTCAACTCTTTTATCTTCTTCTATTTGAACCTTCAATTTTGTGATCATTTGTTCTAGTTCTTGAGTGTCTTTTTTATTATCTAGTTTTGCTTGTAGTTTATTGTTTGTCTTCTTTTCTCTTTTGATAACTTCTACGGCACTCATTAATTCTTCTCGGATTCAACTTCTGCCTCTTAAATTTCTTCTTCATATGCTTCTTCATATTCTTCTTCAGAATTTTCTTTATTAGAGTTTTCTACTACCATGAATAGAACTCTCCTTGTTTCACTGTCACTGACTTCATCTTCATCTGATGATGAGATGTCTTCTTTGGTGCAAAATATTTTCTTGAAAACTTTCATTGTAGTTCTTTTACCTTTATATGTCTATCTACCTTTTGAGTAACCTTCATCATTTATCTTTTTCTTATAAGGACATTTGTTAGAAAAATGATCAATACCATCACAATTGAAACAAATTAAAGGAAGCTTACCTCTATACCTATCGTTGGTTCCCTTGTTCAGTCTTTTGACGAAGTTGGCCACTTCTTAATCATCTTCCAATATGTCGTTGCTACTTCTATATTCTTCTTGTTCCTTTTTCTTTTGCTTTGATCTTTTGGATGCTTTGAAGGCTGCTTCTTTTACATATGGATTTTCCTGTTCAGTTCTCATCTCATATGCTATGAAGATTCCATGCAGTTTGTCCATGCTTATTGAGTTTAAATCCGATCTTTCTTCTAGTGTTGATATCTTAGGGTTGAATCTCATATGAAGAGATCTTAGTACCTTTTGAACAATTATAGATTCTTTGATTTCTTCTCAATATCCTATGATTGCATTCATTGTTTCATTGACTCATAAGAAGTAGGTTGTCATATCTTCATCTTCCTTCATTGTTAGTTGTTTGAACTAACCTATGTAAGTTTGAAGCTTTGCTGCTTTGAATTTTGAATCTCCTTCATAAATATTTTGAAGCTTGTCCCAAATCTCTTTAGCAGATTTACAATGTGCAACTTTGGTGAATACCGTATCACTGAGACCATTCAAAAGTGCATTTTTGGCTTTGGAATTATTCTCACTGAGTTTCAATACTTTGTTATTTGTTGGTGGAACTACTGGTGCTGTGTATCCATCTAAAATTGATCACCAAACTTGAAATCCCTGTGCCTGTATATATGTCTTCATCCTTATGCTCCAAAAAGCATACTTTTGTCCATCAAACTATAGTATTCCATTTTTATACGAGTTGGTACTCTCCATGATCTAGCTTTCAGTGGTTAAACTAATTTATGAAGGAACCTCCTTTGATATCAATTGTTGGATTACTGAGAGGGGGGGTGAATCAATAATAGCGTAATTATAATCCTTTTTCTTCAAATGTTATATCAATGTAGAATTATTATCCAATAATGAGCAGTAAGAAATAAAAAATCACACACATACACAGTACAACAGTGTTTTACGTGGAAACCCAAATCGGGAGAAAACCATGGAATTTTTTTCTTATATGTCTTGAAGAATTACATTCATTGGTAGCACCAACTTCCTTTGTTTTCCAGCTGCAACTAGAAGGAGGCTCCAACCCACTAGTTTCTCAGGCTACAACCTGAGGGAAGCTCCAAATCCCCAATTCTCTAGCTACAACCAGAAGGAGGCTACAACCCCTTATGTTCTCCGGCTACAACCAGAAGGTGGCTAAAACCACCTATCATTGTCCCATACTGCTACCCTAAAGTAGAAGTAGAATGATGGAACCACTGTCACACTATCACTGTGAGATATACTGTTGTAAACTTGTACCAATAAATCTGTACCATGCATCAACCATGCATCAATCTGTACCTCAACCTGTAATCAACATGTACCATAAACAAGTGCATCAACCATGCATCAACCTGTACCAAACAACTTGTAATCAACTTGTACCATAAACAAGTGAATCCAACCATGTACCAAGTATGTACCAATCATGTGTCAACTACTCATCAATATTTACCAACATCATCAACTATACACCTCATGTATGTGCCAAATCATAAACTACTTGTCTCAACCATGTACTCAACATGTAACTCAACCAAAATCCCTCATCAATTTCATCATCCAAATCTGATTTGTAGCTCTGTAATAGACCTTGTGTATATGATCATATTGCTTGCTGAATTCTGGCTTATTCTAGAGAGCGACATTGTAGAGAGTGCCCCGCATAAAATATTCATTGAATTGATCTGAAACTATTACACAACATACTAAAGACTGTACCCTAACCAACACATTTGGTCTCACTGAATTTGGATCTGTTATGAAGAAGTTATGACGTTTTTACCCGAAACACATTAGAAAACACCATCAAAAGAATTTATCCTTCGTTGCATTTCGGCCTTCTTTTCTTCACCTTCCCTTAGAAATTCAGCTTAGATATCCTTGGTTACCTCAGACACCTATAGACATTTAATATTCTCAAGTGTAATTAAAATGAGAGAGCCTTGCCTCTTATTTATACTCTCCAAGTAGCTCCTTTAAAAACATCTTCTAGGTTTCTTGGCCCACTATCCTTATTTTAGGGTTAACCCACTTCTAATTTCTCCATTAAATTTATTATTGAAATAATTTATTTTGTATTCACTTTGAATTATAATACACTCATAACTTCACTTTATTATTTACCTTTTAAAATATCTTAAACAACTTTGACTACTTTGACCTTTTGGGGCTTCTAGATGACATATGAAGGTCCTCCAACTTTGTAAGGCCATAACTCTCAAACCGTGAGGAGTTATGTGACATTCCACATACCACCAAAAATGGCATGACATGTAATATCCATATAGAATAGTATTACCTTCAAATATAGCAAAACACATACCTTTATCCATCAAACAAACTTGGGTCCATTACCCAAAACTGGATTCTCCAACTTCACATAGTCATAACTCTCTAACCGTGAGGAGTTATGTGATGTTCTACATACCACCGAAAATGGCATGAAAAACACTATCCATCTAGGATATTTTCCTTGACAAATTCACTTTCCTTCATCTCATTATTCCAAAATTAAGCATGGGTTCTCTTACTCCGCAAAGTGTCTTCCCATGAGGGCTTTCACCATAAGGGGACCACTTTGGAGTTCATCCATATTTACTTCTTATCAACCATGACAAAACAATAATGAGTCATATTTACATCAAACAATCTTGGGTCCATTACCCAAACTTTTGTGCTACGGGGATTTCTTCAAGAGTTAACATCAATGAAAACCAACCTTAATCAACATATAAAACTAAAATGAAATAAAATTATGCAATGTCGTGTATATAAAACTATGCAGTCTAGTGTAATTTAATTATTGGGAATGTTGAAGACAGAGTGACTGCACCATCTGTCAGAGAACTGGGCAGGCGTGGAATTCAACGAGGTATTCTATGCCAACTATCAATTTCTCTAGAAGTAGGATTTAATTCCATTGACATTCAGATCATTCTCCAAATCCTCTCTTGGATAAGCCATCCCTCTTTCCTACCATCATCCACCGATGTGATCAATGTCAGGGATGTTTATGCCAACAAAAGTAATATTGCTCGTTTGGGGTTAAACACGTCTTTCTTCAGTTTGGCTTCTGGTAGCTCACCATATTCATTTGCAGGTATATCTCATTTCAATGGCATATAATTAATGGGAGTCACTACCTCATGTAATGGTTCAGAGCGTGATTGACCATAATTTGTTGGGTCATTCAAAGGAATGACTTCAAATTCTATAGAAAGTTATGTTTTGATCTGTATCCTTATTAGCATGCAGATTTATCACATAGTTCTTCAAGGAGGCTTTCTATCTGAAGAATCGATGGATAAAGTTTTGTGCCAGTCCAGTGGTAAATCCAAAAATTATTCTCAGTATTCTTCTGATTCTGGCAGGCATTGTTGGTTATGTTCTCCTCCAACACATGTGGGATATTTTCATTGTAGAATTCATCGACGAAGCTGTAAATACCCGATGTAGGGATCGATTAAGGACAAAATTGTGGATAACATTGTAGCTCAAGAAAAAACTGATGAAAAGAAATAGCGTGCATCTAGGACTAGTGAATACAATGGTGGCTAGAGAAAGCTCCTGTGATTGAATTATATTTTCATATTTTATTTATGGAAATATATTTGTATATTGCAGGGTGGTAATCAACAATATGGCGATAATGGCATGGTTCTTTCCCTCTTTCAGATTCATCCAGAGTTGTCTGTGTGAATTGAGATTGATCCTTTGTGCATTAGAATGTGTGTTTTTTTTTCTAGTTTGATTATGCTGTTGGGTGGGCGGAAGAGAGTAAATTTATGTATATATTTTTTGATGTTTTGAATTTAGTTTTTGAGAATGTCACACCTCTCTGGAACATCATCCTCATGTTGCGTTAATCCACAAAAACAACACGGTCGCTTCCATGTAACATTGGAATGAAAGATGAATTGGGTGGGGCAGACAAAATCCCATAGCAGACCTTGAGACCACAACTTTGGGATTTTAACTGCTTCGGTTGCATTGGTACAATGTATCTCCAGGTGGGTATCAATTTTACTTAATTTTATATCTGACGCTATACTATCAGGATAATCACAGACATCATGCCCTAGATTTTGAGACACATGATGAACTATTCTATGTTCTAACCTTTGAAAATCATATTAGCAGTCATTTTTGATAGCTTCAAAGATGTCAATGGTCAATTATTTTGCTCGACTGGTCCATTCAACATTGATGTAGCATGTTGAGCATTTATAGAGCATCCCATCTCACTTTTTGTGGAGAAAACATTTTGGATGAAGCTAAACACTTCACTACTAAATATTTGTGAGAATCTCTTGAGAAAAGTGAGACTTTGAGTGCACATAACAACAAACAAAACCTAAGCCAACACGTAAATTGCATACAACATACTTGTACTTGTCGCTTTCTTGCTTGATTCAAGGGATTGGATGAATTCTAATCATTCTGGGAATCGGTATTCTATTTTTGGCGTTGTTGAAGACTCCTTGGCATGCTAGTGTCCTAAGAGTGGAAGCTAAAATATAGTGTCAAAGTGTATCTCCAAGATTATGCACGCCTAACACAAAGAGTTTACAAGTAACTAGTGTTTATTTTAGATATTATATAATTCACATAACATGCACTTTCTTTTCTTCTTCTTGATAAATAATTATTAATATTGTATCATTGCGAGGGTGCAGGTTGTTATAATTTTAGGTTTCCCTACCTCAACAATGAAAATATTTTAGAGTTGGAAAAATTAGATTTCAACATTGTCAAGTCCATCCACCAAGAAGAGATCAACAATGTTACTAGGCAACTGACTAATAGTCCCTTGTGGCCTGGGGCACTATTTTACAAGATGAGAAAACTAAAACCATTCCAATTGTTTGTTTTTCTGAAGACATGATTTTACAACTTTGTTTGCTAAAGAATTATTAAATAGTGATATAGAGAAAAAGGAACAGAAAGAAGAGCTTAGTCAACTCAAAAATTAGAGAAGGTGAAATAGTAAGTTACCAAAATAGACTCTCCGTTCTCTAGACATGCATTTGTCTTCTTCCTCTGATTTTCTCATAATATTTTCTTTCTCGAGTTCAACTTCTGATAATTTAGGAGCACCACCTTTTTGGTTATGCTCATAATCTTTCTGGTGTGCCCCTTTTATTGAATTTCCTGCAATTATGGCATCGATGTTCTCACAAGGAAGATATTCTTCATTTTCATCAACTCATCTCATCTAGAAATTTTAAGTTTTCTGTCTCAATTTGTTGACTGATATATCTATCTACTTTTTAAATTTAGGTGTGTGAGGATGGAGAAGGATGGTGGTATCGACAAGAAGGATGAGGCCCAGTCTAAAAAAAAGGATGAGGGACTGTAGGATGATGAGATGATGCAGAATCACGCTGAGAAGGCCTAGTCTCAAAAAGAAGGACGAGGGAAGGCATGAAGATGATATGATGCAAAATGAGGATACAATTAAAGAGAACATGCTGGATGTAGAGGCGATGAATACAATAGAATGCATCGGCTGTAGGGTAACCATGCATGTAAAGGCGATGAAGACAACCGACTGCATTGACTGTAGTGTGAGCCTGCAGGGTAACCAATGCTATAATTTAGTTTTAATGATTTTTAAATGAATTGTAAAATATTACAAATAGTCAAATAATATTTCCCTCCACTAGGACTATTTAGTCCCATCAATACTATGTGGGAGAATCACAAAATGTAAATAAAACAGTTTGAAATTGAAAAAAATGATTTTTAATTTTGATAAAAAGGAATTAATAAAAAATGAATGAAAACATTGTTAAGGTCTGTAAAAGGTTACACAAAACAAACCTATTAATTTCTCAGAAGGGACCAACTAATAAGGAATCAATAATAGTTGACTTCGTGCTGAAAGTTATAGTCCCTTGGCGGGGCAGGGACTAAAAGACCATATGATATCTTAATGAAAACTTTGTTTTGTGTTTAAAGTTTGTCCTAAAGTGCGTGATTTTGAAAAAAATAGATAATAAGTATATTTTAAATTGGTATTTAATTTCAATATTGACATTTAACACTTGTAGTGTTCTCGAGCAAATGTGATTGTTGTTGGGCATTACACTGCACTATGGTGCAAAACAAATGATTTAACAACCCATGTTGCTTAGGATTCCAAGAACCATATTCAATTCATAGCAACACCATTGGAAAAGGAACAAACTACCATTTGAAAAAGCCATTTAAGCGAATTTACATATTGTGAATCGTTACAAAAAAGTAGTGTTATTCTCTTGTTTATGGGTAGATCTCTTTCGGTGCAAGTGTTATTATTCTCTTCTTTATGGGCAAAATTTGCACAAAACTCACTAGGATTAATAAAACCATTGACACTCTGGTTATGTTAGCACTAGAAGTCACCTCTGGATTGCAGCAGAGGTAAGCCCGATACCCATCAATTTGTATGTCACAATGAATAATTTAAAGGGGGTCGAATGGGCACAGACTAGGGATAATATCACTTAAACTCAGAAAGTTGGACCAGCATGCACACACAAATGAGGTCTTGATTCGACTTTAGTTAGTAAGTTGTATTAAGGGTGAGAAGGAGGAAGAAATTGAGGAGAAAATGAAAAGGTCTACTCTAGACAAGAGGTCTTCCAGCAGCCTAAAGAGGACAAACTCAGAAAACAAGATCCTCTTGGATTCGGAGTTCAGGAGACTGAAAATGATGTAATCATGTTATAATCCAACATTCATTACCACACAGTCCTAAACATCCATGTGAATCATTCAATCATGAACATTCAATATCAAACACAATAAAGAATGGAAACAAGAAGCTAACTTTCATCAAACAAGAAATCTCAGATCGAATTACATAACCAGATAACCATAGTGCTTTATAAAAACTTTACAATGTAGGAGCTCAGCTCAACCATCAACCATAACAAAATATAAAAAATGCCTACATATACTCATAACAACTACCACTGCCACATGTGTGATCAAGTCAAATATTTTCAAAGCTTTGCATCTGAAACTCCTCTGCAGACTGTGCGTGTAGTCGTCTGTCAGACCGTCCATGTGGCTCCCTGTCAGACACGATCTCATGTCAGTCTAGGATGACAGTCTGCTTCCACGGTTGGTCCTTCTATGGCTTTCCATTTATGTGGTGAGACGAGGTTTCAACCACCTCTCTCACTTTCATTAACTACCCACATTAGGATCAAGATGAGCCTGAGTCAACACAACATCTAGAAAATCATTTTGGTCTCACTTTGAAACTCTACCACTTGGATATTCACTGGATGTTTGCAGGGAATACTGGAAGGAAGACGTGGACACTGACGATGGGGAGCATACAAGATGATTGGCGCATACCAGTATGGAATGGCGGGTGATTAGAGCCCAAGTGGAACGATGCATTTGGCAGAGCGGTGACTGGGAAATGTGGGTGCCACTAGTTAGGAGCTAAGGTGTAAAGGCACATGGGAATGATGTGGCGAGGAGAGAGGATGTGGAGGCAGGTGCGATGGCGGTAATGGGAGGCAGTAAGTAGGCTAACTGGGAGGCAGGG
>ML778852.1:361924-422229 GCA_009831015.1 Picea engelmannii | reverse complement strand
TGAAAAACCACCAACTCGGGACCCCCCCCCTCGTTAAAGGTAGGAGGTAGGGGGGGTGGTCCGATATGCAATAAGGACTACAGATATGAGTGCGCAGATCTTAGCTGTTGAGATCTACACGCCTCTTAACACAACGCGCCCGAGCTAAAAACTTAGGATAAAATATAAAGTGGGTCACACAAGCAACCCCTTTCATACATTTCTTCACCAAGGGTAATTTCCTGAGGGAAACACCCCCCCCCTTTACATAGATGTGTGATAACATTAGGCTCCATGGGGGATAGAGACCTCCCTGTGAGGCTCTATTAACTTCAGCTTCAGTCGCCTTACTGTTGGGTTGTGGAGTCACTTATTGAAAACATAAACAAAAGGAAAAATATATTTACAATGACATGAAAGAGCCATTCATGGCTCAAATAAAGAACCTTTTCAGAAAATACCCATTTACAGGGCCACCAAAAACTTCTGCACCCTCCAAATTCTACAACCTATAAGTATTGTTCAGAAATGTCTCAGAGATTTTGAAGGGCCCAATCCATAAGGCTTCAAACTTACCGTGCTTTCCTTTATCCTTCCTAGGTGCATCTCATTTGAGTACTAGACCTCCCGGCTATAAATCCTCTTTTCGTACTCACCTTTCAAAAGCCTACTTGATCTTTTGTTGATGTCGATGTGCTTTATCCAACAACTTCTCTCTATCCTGCTGCACTTCCACCAACTGTCGTATCCTTCTGATCATATCGTCAGGCTCTCATTAGCAATATTGGAATAATTTTTCCACGGATAAGGCCAGCTGAGAAGGAAATATGGACTCAACTACATATACAAGCTGGAAATGAAAGACACCAAGAGACCTCTTTATTGTCACTCTGTCAGCCCACAAAGCAAACTTGAGCTTTGAATTCCATTCTTTCTTATTGTCTTCTAACAATATTTTGATGATCTTTATAAGGCTCTTGTTAGAGGATTATGCTATTCCATTCCCTTGGGGGTAGTAAGGATTTGAGTGAATCAATGAAATTCCAAACTGCTCACATAATTGAATCAATGGTACGATCTTAAAGGATGCAGCATTATCAGTGACAATTATTTTCGGACAACCAAACCTTGCTATAATGTCCTCAATAAAACCAATGATTACCTTGTGACAAGCACTCCTTGTGGCGATATCTTCTATCCACTTGGTAAAGTAATCTGTGGTAGTCAAGATACACCTGTGTTGACCACTAGAAGCCGGATTAATTTCCCTAATAAAATCTAGGCCCCACTACTTAAAGGGTCATGAAGCTACCACAGGGTTCAAAGGAAAGGAATTGAGCTGCTGTTTTCCTGAGAGTTTCTGGCACTTGACCCAAGCCCTGATTTTAGCACAAACGTTAGTGAATAGGCTAGGCCAGAAATAACCATCTTTGAGAATATTGTAGGTTGTGGTTCTCCAGAAGTGATGTCCCCCACACAAGCTGTCATGAAAATCAGACATGATTTTTTGGGCTTCCTATGGGTATAAACATCTCAACAACACCCCTAGAGGATCTTTCCAATATAAAAATTGATCAATGAGGCATTATTTAATTGATCTGAGCTATAAATATCTTACTTTTCCTTTTTCCATGCCATCAGGAGGCTGTAATTTATGTAGAAAGAAAATGATGTCCCTGTACCAAGCTCATTCTGCTAATGGAGGGCTAACTTGAGAACTTGTATCAGAAAACTCGGCCTACTAATTTTCTAAGCAAGTGTTGATGAAATTTATCCCCAAGGATTTGCAATTAGATTCAGCCAGTAACCTGGCTGAACCTTGACCCTTAACCAATTTGGTGGGCCTTATCTCCAATTCAAATTCAAGGATTTTAGCAATCCATTTGCTCCTTCTCCCGTCTATGTCAGGCTGAATGAGAATCTCCTTCACAGAGGTTGAAGGGACACATGCAATGACCTTTGAATGCAAAACGTAGACCCTGAAATATTTGAGGGCCTTAAGCAGAGAATAGGCTTGTTTTTCCATGATATCATATTTCAGCTCTGCATCACTCAATGCCCCACTAAAAAGGCAATGGGTTGTTCAAACCCTTCATCGTTCTTTTGCAACAAAATGGTCGCCACTGTGTCAAATGAAGCAAAGGATAAAATCATTAAATGTTTGGAGTAATCGGGACTGATGAGGACATGTGCTTTGGTCACGGCCTTGTTGATTTGATCGAAGGAATTACGATATCCAACCATCCATTTTATTTCGTTTCCTTTCCTCAACATGACTTTAATGTCCTTCATAAGTTCAACAAAATTAGAAACAAACCTTCTTAGGAAATTAATCTTCCCCAAAAAAGACTGAAATTCTTTCTTGGATCTAGAAAGTGCTAAGGTTTGGATGGCTTCTACCCTACTGGGATCAATCTTTACTCCCTCAGTTGATACTATGTGCCCCAGTAATTTTCCCTCCTTCATAGCGAATAACAACTTCTTGGGATTTAGGGAGAAACAATGCTCTTTATCATTCTTGGAGAAAACTATAATGTCATCCAAATAAATGACTACAAATTTATCCCTTTCCCCAATGAAGGCGATGTCCATAGCTTGCTGGAAAGTTTCCCCTGCATTCATCAATCCAAAGGGCATCTTGGCATACATGAATGTACCCCATGGAGTGGTGAAAGTTGTTTTCTCTCTGTCCTCAGGTAAGACAAAGATCTGATTATAGCCAGAAAATCCATCAACCATAGACATCCTGGATGCACCTGTTACCCTCTGTAATATGTGCTCCATCTTGGGAAAGGGGTAGTTTTCCTTCTTGGAGCTCCTGTTTAGGTTTCTAAAATCAACAAAAAGTCTCATTTCTCCACTCTTCTTTCTCACTGGGACCAAGTTATCCACCCATTTGGATTACCTTAAACGAACGATAATCTGAGCATTCAAAATCTTCTTTACCTCTTTCTCCATGATAGGCAACAACATGGGGTTGATCTGCCTCAGCTTCTGCCTAAATGGTTTGGCCTCTTCCTTCAATGGGATCTTATGCTCAATGATGTGTGTATCGTATGTTATGAGATCTTTATAGGTCCAAGCAAATACATCAGCAAATTCTTTTAATAGCTTAGCATATTGGGCCCTTTG
Source organism: Picea engelmannii (assembly GCA_009831015.1). NCBI lineage: Eukaryota > Viridiplantae > Streptophyta > Pinopsida > Pinales > Pinaceae > Picea > Picea engelmannii. The sequence goes on along the minus strand of ML778852.1, from coordinate 419,118 downwards.
TTCCCTTGACAGACTGCTCGACAAATTGACAAATTTTGGATCTTCCTCTGTACCAATGTTGCATTTTTTCACCTTATCATCATCAGTGGAACCTTTAACTTTTACTGCCACATCATTTCTATCAAATATTCTTTCCAAAGGAACTAGTCCCTTGGGAATGTGATTTCTAGGCAACTGAACATTATGGTGATTAACAATTTTGTTCAAGAAAACATCAACATGAGGATTACTTTCAGATTCCTGATCTTGATCGATATGTAGTGTAGAAAACTCATCAACAGTCTCAAGGAATCTTTTGATCTCAAGATCATCCTCAAATAATTTCCAATGCTTGATATTGTCAGGTATAGAGGGTCTGTAATTTACCTCCACATCATACCTGAGCTTTGGTGGAAAAGGGACTCTGCAATTGCTTGCTGAAATAGCCAGAGAATCAGCCATGATGTTTTCTTCTCTTGAAATAAATGAAATGTTGAAAGACAAGAAAAAACTGTCAATAAGGTCCCACACTTCATTTCTATAATTTCTTAGCCTAGGGTTCTTAGCTTGGTAAAGATTTATGACTTGATGGACAATTAGCTCAACATCCCCAAATACTGATATCTCTTCAATTCCCATGTCTTTTGCAGCCCTCAAACCTAAGACGAGAGATTCATACTCTGCCACATTATTGGTAGCTTCAAATTCTAACTTGTAGGAAAGAGTTATAGTCTCTTGAGCAGGTGAAACAAAAACCACTCCAACACCAACACCTTCCTTAGAAGAGGCTCCATCGAAGAACAATTTCCAAACAGAGGTGATAGGAGGGGAATTTTCAAGAAAAGTAATAGGCCCCTTTTTTATTTCCAGAGGGGGTTCAAAAGCATCGGTGAGTTGCATCATACTAGATCCCAAATCTGTATCAAGAGCAAAGATAGGATGGTTTGTGGGGTTTTCTTCATCACTAACAATGTAGGACAACTGAGCTTCGCTGTAAAGTCTTCTATGCTCACCCCCAAACACCGAAATGGTGGCATAAGTGAGGTCCATTTGCAAAGTTCCCCCTAGTCTTTTTATCCAAGATCTAGACAATAACATGCCAAACTTGGGGGGAAAATCAGCTACTACAATATCCATGACGATGCTCTTCATGGGAAACTGAAACAAGGTCACAACCAGATCCTTGATGACTTCGAGACATTTTACTTTCCTAGAGTCAAAAGAATACAAGTCATGGTAGTATTTTGTGATTTCTAACCCGAGTTCATCCATGACAGTCTTGGGCATGAGATTATGGGATCCCCTCGAATCCATCAGACAATTGTGTAGCACCTTATAATGTATGTTCAGTGAGGTATAGAAGGGGGGAGATGAGTCATCTTTGTCTTCTACTAAAGTACCTAAGATAACTACTGGATTTTCATCTTGCAAATTGACCGAGTCTATGGAATGAGACGTAGGTTCAAACTGCAATAGTTTAGAGAGGCTCCTTTTTAAATCTTCATGCTTGACTAGCTTAGAAAGGGGTACAGGGATTCTAATTTTTTGAATTTCATGGTCAAAATTGAAAAAGGGAGGGGGATTTAGAATTTTTTTCACTTCTGGAACAAGAACTTTAATTACTGGAGAGGGGGGATTGCGCTTTCTTACCTTTGTTGTTGTCTGCTATATCTTTCGCATGATTCTCTGCTATTGTGGGTGGGAATCCCTCCTACGGACTTAGCATTTAAGGGTTCTAATCATGCATGCATAAAATGACCATTTCAAAGGCCTCAACTCTTTCCTATTCTCCCAACACAAAACCCCACATTCATGCAATACAAAGGTGTAAATGAGATTCGATAACTCTACCTTAAGTCCTTTGTTTGATTTCAATCCCTTTTCTTTCACTCTCTCTTTGATTGCAAGCCTCCTCCCAAAGCTGACCTGCATTCACACATGAACAAACAAAATAAACATTTAAACATTTTTGGGTTAGTTGTGACAATATCATAAAATAAACATTTAACTTGAACACATGATATGGCGGGATGGTAAAAGTATTCCTTTTTGTATTAATCTTCACAATAGTAAACTTACAATATGTGGTCGACACTGCTCCTCAAAAATGGTCCTGGGCTCCTCTTCAACTGTCCTCCAACTAATTTGCTCTATACTTCTCTTTGCACAAGGATGGCTAAAGTTTGGGACAAAGGGAATGCTCAATTTGGGTATAGTCTCTTTACTATGATTTTCCTCCTTTCAAATGGGACCCCTGCCCTTTATTTTATAGGCTAGAAGGACCTAGGTATTTGGTCGAATGACCGTCCATGCATGGCTGAAAGGTTTAGTTAACTTGCCCAAAGTTGTGTGTTCCATCAACATTTTTCCTTTTTCCATGCTTTTGTAGCTACACGTAGTCTGTATTGGAGTATCTAGCGTGTACATGCGTGTAGTAATGGAGCAGGGCGCATGGGACTTTATAAAGGGGTTTTTTAAGAAGAGTTGTTCAATAGTGTTTTGGAAAAGAAGGAGTCTGAGATGGCCTGATGCCAGGTAAGTATGTCTGGTGCAATTTATGGTTATAACAGATGCCCCCTAATGTGTGAGGTCAGAAGAGCATATGATGGCCGAAATACATTATCAATCTTCACCAACGTTCCAAACAAGTGAGCCCAAGGACCAGAAATCAAGAGGTGCCATCTGCAAAATAACAATTGTCTCACCGAGGCGGGCATACCCATGCTCGGGATGAAATAAAATCATGGCTACCAATCAAATACACTGTAGATCCATGTCATATAACTATATAAAGTGTAGCCGCGAGCAATACACATCAGATCTACATCTCAAAATAAAAAAGATATACATGTATAGTATCCATCTTCTAAAAGATGATAAGGCCTGATGGCTGGATATGAGGTCTTCAGAGCTCATGAAACAACTTCAAAATCTTCAAAACTCAGGTAGGAGTGTAATATGAGTGTACGAATTCACTACCCATGTGTCTTCGACGACTCGTCAGTCATGGACTAGAGAATCTTGATGATCAAACTGAAGGCTTCATTGATTTTGACCAAAGACTTGATTGGAATTTCAGGATGGCTGAGCATGAGGGCAAGAGACAAAATGCAAAGGGGCCAACTCAGGCTTGAAAAAAATTCCCTTCGACAATAGCACGACAAATGATGAGACTCAGGCAACATGGCATTAACATAAGTTCACGATACAGGAGGCAACACAAACTCTCCATATGTTTGGAAGAATAACCAAACGGAGGAGGACACAACTCAATGTATCGAGAACAACTTCCTAAGGTCATATTAAATTACAGGGCTTGATGAAAAAATGGAAGGATGTGCTTTATCCAAGGGCAACTCATTGTGTTGCCAATACAAAGAAAATACTTTTCCCTTCCTCTTTTTGGGGTATATTTTTTATTTTTTATTTTTGTCTTTTTCAATAATTTTGGAAAAAGAATAAAAGAATGTTATGTTACAAAGGAGGAATGAGTGACGCAAACATACGAGTTCGAGGCACAAGGACAATACTGATGTTCAAAGCAAGGACACTTAGGAAAAATCCCTCCTGGGGCCAAAGGTGTCAAGACGTAGAGGAAAAGTGCTACAGGGCTTGCGTATAAGGCATGCTTCAGATGGTTCAGTTGAGAGAAACATGGAGCCGACATTAGACCAAAGACGCAGGGTATGCAAATGTTGTTAACAAAACACACAATGGTAACATCCTTCGATGTAAGTTTTACGAGCCCAGAGAAGGTAAGCTCGATGGTTTTTCATATTTAGAGAGTCTAAAAAAACATAAAAGGAGACTCCAATGGGGTACCTTTTTCGAAGGTAGTCTGGTTAGTTCGAAAAAGGGGTAAACTAGCACCAACAAGATGTCTATTCAAAACCATTTTAATGAGTGTGATAAAGACAAGATCACTCGACAATTTTTTCATTTTTAAGGAGTCTGAAAAAATCTTAACTATGGACTCCGGCAGGAATGTTCTTCTGGACCACTTTAATGAGTGTGAAAGAATAAGGTCACTCGACGATCTTTTCAATTTTAGGGAGTCTGAAAAGAGCTTAACTATGGACTCCGTGGGGGTTCCTTTTTCGTAAATTTAGTCCCTCAGGCCCGAAAAAGGGTTAAAATTATACCTGAGAGTACTCGTCTATAGAACCGAGGCTCCTAGAGTATACCTTTGTTTGTACAATTGACCATCTAGACCAACAAAGAGGTAAACTACCACCAGACAGACATGACTTCAAATTTCAGTTTAGCGAGCATGAAGGTCAACAAGATCGCTCGACAATATTTTCACATTTAGAGGGTTTGAAAATGGCTTAAAAGAAGACCCGTGGGGGCTACGAATCATGTATGAAACTGGTTCAGGTAGAGCCTGCTACTAGGCTCATACCAAGAGTCTCTTCGATAGTTAATTTGGAAAGTCTCTCAAAAGGGAAGAAAACACAAACCATGATGTAAGTCCTCCCGTGGTATAGAAACCGTAGTCACGGCTTCAAGGATAGCCTCATTTGAAGGCAATTCAAAATCTGAGAAATCACGCAAAGGAGGGTCTACAGTCCCAAAGGGTGAAGTAAACTGACCATACTCCATATGACGATGGAGGTTCTAGCCAGGACTGGCAGAGTCTATCAGCAAAGAATCACAAGCACGAGGGCTTGAGGATCTACAAACAACGAGATCAGACTCAGAAGGATAATCAAGCCCACTTGGATCAAGAGGGGGAAGAAAGGGCTCCCATGTAGATAAACCAATGGATCAATTGCCAAGACCAAGTCTTGAGAGGGAAAACATGATTGCACAGGTTCCTGCTCAGAAGAAATTGAACACCGAGGATAAGACGCCACATAATTAACCCGTGGCAGGGTGGAGTTTACATGAACACTAAGAACATATAAAGGGGCAACCTGAACTAATGCTGAATTAGGATGGTGATTATCAGATGCCAGCTGGTTAATAGTGACAATGCTTCCATTGTGAGGGAAACTCATCACCCATAAGAGTGTAGATACCACAGCGTTCATAGCATATACATAATCACGCCCAAGAAGCATGTTGAAATCTAACGGGCCTTGCACCACTATAACATCGACACAGACAATATTCCCACCTAACGAGATAGGCAACTGAGGAAGAACCCCCAAATATTCACTAGGACATCTTTCAAAAGCCAACAACTCATGTGAAGAAAACACAAGCTCGCGAGAACCTAAGACTTTCCAAACCGAGGAGGATAAAATACTTGCCGAGGCTCCTTCATCCACAATACATCGATAAATGTTTGTTGAATTAACTTCAACCCTTATTTGAAAAGGTGCATAAGAAGGAAGACGAGGCTCAACAATATCATTCTAATCAAAGGAAACCATCCTAGGGCTTGAAGGGGGTGTAATCGGAACGAGCGGAATTCCCCCTGGTTCTGAAAGTACTGAACTGGAAACACTAAAAACATAGTCAGTAGACACTTCACTCCCCAAGAGAGGAGTGGGATCAGCCGAAGAATGCATCAACATGACCACTTTCTCACCCAATGGTTTCATAGGCTGAGAGACTACATGGTCTAAAGGCACCTCACCCCTCAAAAGAGGAGTGGGATCATCCGATGACTACATCGGCATGACCACTTTCTCAACCAATGGATGCATAGGCTGAGAGGATACATGGTCTAAAGGCACCTCACCCCTCAAAAGAGGAGTGGGATCAGCTGATGACTGCATCGACATCATCACTTTCTCAACCAATGGTTGAATAGGCTGAGAGACTACAAGGTCTAAAGGCACCTCACCCCTCAAAAAAGGAGTCGGATCAGCCGATGACTGCATTGGCATGACCACTTTCTTAACCAATGGTTGCATAGGATGAGAGACTACATGGTCTAAAGGCACCTCACCCCTCAAAAGAGGAGTGGGATCAACCGATGACTGCATCGGTGTGACCACTTTCTCAACCAATGGTTGCATAGGCTGAGAGGAAACCTCAAAAGACTTAGAATCAGAAGATCTTGTAGATAGGGACCACAATCTTTGTACTTCTGGAATGCCAGGGCACAAATGAGTAAGGTGATATCCCTTGCAAAGCTTACAAGGGAGCTTAGGCTTATGTCCTATCCGTCTAGGTTTCTCAACAGAATTAATGCCCCCAACATGACTAGCAGTGGTTGGTTGTACATCTCCAACATGACTTGCAGAGGCTAGTGATGGGTCGATAACATGACTTGCAGAGGCTACAAACCTATTACCAGTATGACTAGCAGTGACTGGACTTTTTCCCCCAGCATGACTTGCAGAGGGTGGGTGTGTGCCCCCAACATAACTTGTAGAGGTTGGGTGCTGGTCTTCAACCTGACTTGCAGAGGTTGTCGACCTATCTCCAACATGACTCGCAGAGGTCGGTGATTTCTTCTTCCTATTTTTCCTCTTTCTATTTCGTTTAGACTTTCGGTTACTAGTAATTGTACTTTCACCAGAGGCGGGAGAAGGAGGAGGAGAAGACTTTGCTGACGAAGAAACATCAATAGGGTGTCGATGACATAAAGTGCTTAACTGAGAAGCATCAAGAGCATTTGGGACATTTGGAATGGTACCCAACCAAACCGGTAATCCCACATTCAACCCAGGAATGTACAAAGTGTCCATCAAAGGGAAACCAACATTTCCGAAGAAAGGAAAAGCAAAAGAATCCCCTTGTGAAGGGTTTCCTTGGTTGGTATCATAGGGAACTTTATCCATGAATATATTATGCACAGGTTCTCCCTTTGCAGGATTATTCAAGTCCGTAAAAGTCTCACACATTGACTCTGAAGAACCAGTGTTATCAAAACAATGCCTATAAAGAGGCGGCTCCACGTTTCTAAGCCGAAGACTGAAAAGTCCTCTCAACCGGCAGAGTGGGCGGTCTACCACCCTAGGTCAGAGACCCAAATCCACGATTGACTAACTCACTATGGAAAACTAGGGAGCATAGAGCACACACTAAATGTTCCTAAAGGCAAATCAAGAAAATGACTAACTAGTTGGAAGAACAGTTACACCAACCAACACTAGAGAAACTTACCAGTGCAAGTGCAACTCGAATATGGAAGCACCCTCCGGGTATACTCTGCAAAGTGTGGCCCAATGTATGCCCTAGGTACTGCAGTATACCCCCACGGTCACCTATGTAAGTCCCTAAAATAAAGGCAACTAGGTTGCTAGCTCATGAACAATCACCAGGCGGGTACAGTCGATAGTCGGGTGGACCGCAATGAGCAGGGTCAAGCTCGAAACCTATCAAGGGTATCGAAAGAAAGTGTTCCGAAAGATGACTGAGGAAATCGAAGGGATTCGAGACCCATGAAGCTTTGTGGCAAATGCGATCAATGGAATCCCAAGACAAGTCCTCTATATGCGTTCCCCACTATGCTTGGTCCGGCTTTGGAGGGGTTATCTCCACTACCTTTCCACACGTGACCTCGTGTTTAGCCCCTGTGTTAGATGGGCGTCACGGATAATTTCCACGTTATTGGACTTCTACACTCCTTAGCACAGACTCGTATGTTTGTTTTATAGCCTTGAAGAGTTTCCTCTCCAACCTAAATCAAGGCTCTAGCCTAATCTAGTTGATGGACCCTACAAACATAAAGTCTAGTAAATTTTAATTAGCATTCTTTTTACTAGCTTGATTTGCTCAAAAAGGGTATGGTAATGCAACTGATGTTGTTAAGACTCTTGTGAAAAATGATGAAACTTATATGAACACTGGCAAAGAATGATTATATATATATATATATATATATATATATATATATATATATATTTTGAAATGCTTTTAAAATTAGAAGAAAACACAACGCTATGCTAATTTCTTTTTCTTTTTCAAATAACAATGCAAAGAAAATGCCAAGAAAGAAAGAAATCTAAAAAACTAAGTTTTTTTTTTTTTTTTTAATATTTTCTTCCAATCAAAGCAGAAATAACAAAAGATTATAAAAGAGACTGATGAATGCACGATTCATGCCCCCCCCAATGCAACTCATGGGATTTTTTTTTCAAAATGCAACTCATTTTTCTTAAGATTTCAAGCAAAAATATAAGTTAAAAAAGCTAGGAAACACAAGAAAATTTTCAAGCTAAAGACAAGCAAACTGACGTCAAACCTAGGCTAAAACTGCTATGACAGAGACCAAGAACCCTGAGAGGTATAACTCTTGACAAGGAAAAGGATGAATGCCTCTCCTTAAACTAAAATTTTCTCAATAGGCACGTTGCTGACAGTTCAACAGCCAGTGTGTGCATGTGTGTTGTGTAAGGTCAGAGCATGTGTACATGCATGCAGGCCTTATGCAGGTCACGTGTACCTCTACAATTCTTCCAAAATGAAAAAACAAGCAATCAAACATTGGTAGAGACTACTGGTATTGAGAACCAGAATCTCTTGAAGACTCAGAAACTTACTTTGATAGAAAAAAGAAAACAATTCAAGGAAAATTTCATAGAACAAAACCAATCTGAGGTGAAACCTAAGCTACAAACTGCAAAAAACAGAGACTAGAATGAGTTCCAGAAAACCCTTGAGAAGGATCACTTCTGATAGGGGAGAGGATGATTGCCTCTCTAAAAGAAATTTTTTAAAATCATACACGTGACTGACACTTCATCAACTAGCGTGTCCACGTGGGCTGTGTGAAGGTTGGGCGCATGTACACACATGCAAGCCTTATGCAGGCTGCATGTACCTCTGTGACTTCTCGTAAAAGAACATGCAACCAAGGAAAGTAAGCAGGAAGAACTGGTATGGAAGACCAGAATCCCTGCTAGCTCAGACTTTTGCAGAAACTCTAAAAACAAGTAATGAAACATTTTTTTTAGAAATACCCAAAAAAGGATTCCCAGAAATCCTAGAGATCCCCAGTATGGTCTCCAATTCTGTTGTGGGTGGGAATCCCTCCTACGGACTTAGCATTTAAGGGTTCTAATCATGCATGCAGAAAATGACCATTTCAAAGGCCTCAACTCTTTCCTATTCTCCCAACACAAAACTCCACATTCATGCAATACAAAGGTGTAAATGATATTTGATAACTCTACTTTAAGTCCTTCATTTGATTTCGATCCCTTTGCTTTCACTCGCTCTTTGATTGCAAGCCTCCTCCCAAAGTTGACTTGCATTCACACATGAACAAACAAAAAGCTGTGAACATGCATTTCATATACTAATTGCTGGGTTAGTTGTGACAATATCATAAAATAACATTCAACTTGAACACGTGATATGGCGGGATGGGAAAATTATTCCTTTTTGTATTAATCTTCACAATAGTAAACTTACAATATGTGGTCAGCACTGCTCCTCGAAACTGGTCCTGGGCTCCTCTTCAACTATCCTCCAACTGCTTTGCTCTATACTTCTCTTTGCACAAGGATGGCTAAAGGTTGGGACAAAGGGAATGCTCAATTTGGGTATAGTCTCTTTACTATGATTTTTCTCCTTTCAAATGGGACCCCTGCCCCTTCTTTTATAGGCTAGAAGGAACTAGGTATTTGGTCGAATGACTGGCCATGAATGGCCGAAAGGTTTAGTTAACTTGCCCAAAGTTGTGTGTTCCGTCGACAACTTTTCTTTTTCCGTGCTTTTGTAGCTACACAGGGTCTGTATTGGAGCATCTATCGTGTACATGCGTGCAGTAATGGAGCAGGGCATGTGGGCCTTTATAAAGGGGTTTTTTAAGAAGATTTGTTCAGTAGTGTTTTGGAAAAGAAGGAGTCTGAGATGGCCTGATGCCAGGTAAGTATGTCTGGTTTAATTTAGGGTTATAACATCTGCTCTAGTAGGATGCTCAGGAACATCGGGCTTTCCTTCTTTCTTCTTGGACCTTAGGTTATATCTATTTGGGTTGTTGTTGGCCTTGTCTCCCTTAATCAACTCATTAAGTTGGTTGTCCATGAGAGATTCTTCGTATGCAGATTGATTCAGATGAGGAAAGGAGGAGGTGTCTCCAAGGTAGTAGATTTTGGGATCAAGGTCTTCTTCCTCCCCTTCATCATCCGTAACAAGATTGTTTTGGAGATGGGTTTGGATGTTCTGATCATTTCTCTCTCTGTTTCTCTACTCTCTTGGAAGAATCTGAGGAGCATTGTTAGGTCTCCTGAAGTTACCTCTGTTATCAACATTTTGCGAACTTCTATATTTTTGTCTTCCTTCAAGCTTTAACTTCTCCATCTCAACAGACATAGATTTTACTACTTTAACAAGTTCATCAACTTGAGGATGGACAGTGGAGGAACCAGAGGTTGAAGCTTCAGACCTCCCTTTTCTTCTGTCTCTGTTAGCCTTGCTCCTAAGCTTATCAACTGAAAATATATTGGACTCTACTTCAAGGGCTGCATCTTGCATATGACCCAAGGAAGTGGCTCTTCTTTCTCTTGATAGAAGGCAGAAATCAAGATCAAAAGCGCTAGCATAATTAATCTTTGCAGAGGTCTCTGTAGGCTTGACCTCAGTGGGAATTTTATTATACATTCTATTAAACCTCTCGAATAAATCAGACACAGATTCCCCTTCCTCCTTCTTCAGAGCCTCAAACTTTGTAATATAGTACATGAGATCCTTTTTATCTCCCCAATCCTTTAAGAAGGCTTCATCTAGGGCTTCAATCCCGCCAATAGATCTAGGAGGCAAGGCCCTAAACCAATTCCTAGCTTCACCATCAAGGTTGTGAGCAAAAATCCTCATCCATACATCTTCATTCTCTATGGCGTGATTATTTGTAAAACTATAAAAGGCTTCAAGGTGTGCCTCTGCAGTTATGTCTCCCTCACCCATGAACTTAGGCAACTGCTTAAGGTAGCTATCCGTTGGGAGGGTATTCAGAGGCTGCAGAAAAACAAGAGGGGCATACCTAGTAGCTATTATAACTTCCATCCTAGTTTTGGGGGGATTTTCTCCTGCCATTGGAGTGTGCACAGCAGGAGAACCAGGAGGAGATCGAGTTCGGACAGGCGAGACTGGAGTTGTGCCTCTGGGAGAAAAAGGAAAAGGCTGAGCATTAAGAGATAAAGATGAGGGGATAGAGGTAACATAGGTTTCCCCTTTTGTAACTGCAACAACTCTAATAGGAGGAGGAGTAGGAAAGTCTTCTAAGGTTAAAGCTCTCTCCTTCCACTTCACAACTTTGGGGGAGAAAGGGGTGTCAAATCTCTCTCCTTCCAAGCCAAGAATAGGAGGGGAGAAATTGACAGGAAAAATCCCAAAACTTAGATTTCTTGAAACTCCAGCAGTTTGTATAATAAGAGAATCAAAAAGAGTTATTGGAGTTTGTAAAGAGGGATTATGAAAATTATCAGAAAAACCCGGTACAACATTGGAGGTACTTTTTTGAGCAGTCTTTCCCTTTCTAATAATTTCCTCTGGGTCAACTTCAGACGTTGCTAGAGGCAACAGTGAAGTGGACCTCATGTGTCTGCCTTTAGGAGCCAAAACTGAAACAGTGGAGTCACCACGTGCACATATTCAATCTTTGGTGTACTAAGTTCTGTTGCACCTTCAAAACCAACAAACTTTGTCATTCAAACCCAATGAAAATATTCAATTCGTCCCCGAAAATGATGCCGAAAATGTTAGCACCAGAAGTCACCTATGGATTGCGGGAGAGATAATCCCGGTACCCATTAGTTTGTATGTCACAATGAATAATTTAAAGGGGTCGAATGGGCACGGACTCAGGATAATATCGCTTAAATTCAGAAAACTGGACCAACATGGACACACAAATGAGGTCTTAATTCGACTTTAGTTAGTAAGTTGTAGTAAGGGTGAGCATGAGGAAGAAATTGAGGAGAAAATGAAAAGGTCTTCTCTGGACAAGAGGTCTTCCAACAACCTAAAGAGGAAAAACTCAGAAAACAAGATCCTCTTGGATTCGAATTTTAAGAGACTGAAAATGCTATAATCGTGTTATAATCCAACATTCATTACCACACAATCATAAACATCCATGTGAATAATTCAATCATGAACATTCGGTATTAGACACAATAAATCATGGAAACAGGAAGCTAAATTTTATCAAACAAGAAATCTCAGATCGAATTACATAACTAGATAACCAGAGTGCTTTATAAAAATTTTACAATGCAGGAGCTCAGTTCAACCATCGACCATAACAAAATATCAAAAATGCCTACATATACTCAGAGAAACTACCACCGCCATATGTGTGATCAAGTCAAATATTTTCAAAGCTTTGCATCTGAAACTCCTCTGCAGACTGTGCGTACAGTTGTCTGTCAGACGCGATCTCATGTCAATGTGGGCTGACAATCTGCTTCCATGGCCGGTCCTTCTCTAGCTTTCCATTTATGTGGTGAGACGAGGTTTCAACCACCTCTCTCACTTTCATTAACTACCCTCATCGGGATCAGGATGAGCGTGAGTCAACACGACATCTGGAAAAGCGTGTTGGTTGCACTCTGAAATTCTACCACTTGGATCTTCATTGGACGTTTGCAGGGAATACTGGCAAGCGGATGTGGACACTGATGATGGGGAGACAACGAGATGATTGGCGCAAAATGGTATGGAATGACGAGTGATCGGAGGCCAAGTGGAACGATGTAGTTGGCGGAGCGATGACTGGGAAACGTGGGCGCCAGTACTCCGGAGATGAGGTGTAAAGGCATAGGGGAATGATGTGGCAAGGAGAGAGGCATGTGTGATGGAGGCAATGGGAGATGGTAAGCAGGATAACTCCGAGGGGGGGTAGGTGGTAAGTGGTAATGCATGGGGGGGTCCGAGTTACTATGAGGGCGACACGTAGTGGGGGGCCCACGCTTGCAAAAAAATAAAAAATGCCTACATATACTTAGAGCAACTACCACCGCCACATGTGTGATCAAGTCAAATCTTTTCAAATATTTTCATCTAAAAATCCTCTGTAGACTGTGCGTACAGTCGTCTATCAGACTGCCCATGCGGCTTCATATCAGACGCTCATGTTAGTGTGGGCTGACAGTCTGCTTCCATGGCTGGTCCTTCTCTGGCTTTCCATTTATGTGGTGAGACGAGGTTTCAACCACCTCTCTCACTTTCATTAAATACCCGCATTAGGATCTGGATGAGCCTGAGTCAACACGATATCTGGAAAAGTGTGTTGTTCGCACTCTGAAACTCTGCTACTTGGATCTTCACTGAACGTTTGCAGGGAATACTGGCAAGTGGACATGGACGCTGATGATGGGGAGCCAATGAGATGATTGGCACAAATTGGTATGGAATGACGGGTGATCGGACGCCAAGTGGAGCGATGCAGTTGGCAAAGCGGTGACTAGGAAACATGGGCGCCAGTACTTGGGAGTTGAGGTGTAAATACATAGGGGAATGATGTGGCGAGGAGAGAGGCAGGTGCGATGGAGGTAATGGGAGGTGGTAAGCAGGCTAACTCGGAGGGGGGGTAGGTGGTAAGTGGTAATGCATGGGGGGGTCCGAGTTACTATGAGGGCGACACGTAGTGGGGTCCCGCGCTTGCAAAAATATAAAAAATGCCTACATATACTCAGATAAAATACCACCGCCACATGTGTGATCAAGTCAAATATTTTCAAAGATTTGCATCTGAAAATCCTCTGCAGAATGTGCGTATAGTCGTCTATCAGATCGCCCATGCGGCTCCCTGTCATATGCGATCTCATGTCAGTGTGGGATGACAGTCTGCTTCCATGGCTGGTCCTTCTCTGGCTTTCCATTTATGTGGTGAGATGAGGTTTCAACCACCTCTTTCACTTTCATTAACTACCTGCATCAGGATCGGGATGAACCCAAGTCAACATGGCATCTGGAAAAGCGTGTTGGTCGCTCTCTGAAACTCTGCCACTTGGATCTTCACTGGACGTTTGCAGGGAATACTGGCAAGCAGACGTGGACGTTGATGATGGGGAGCCAGTGAGATGATTGGCGCAAACTGGTATGGAATGACAGGTGATCGGAGGCCAAGTGGAACAATGCAGTTGGTGGAGTGGTGACTGGGAAACGTGGGTGCTAATACTCGGGAGATGAGGTGTAAAGGCACAGGGGAATGATGTGGCGAGGAGAGAGGCAGGTGCGATGGAGGTAATGGGAGGCGGTAAGCAGGCTAACTTGGAGGGGGGGTAGGTGGTAAGTGGTAATGCATGGGGGGGTCCGAGTTACTATGAGGGCGACACGTAGTGGGGGGCCCGCACTTGCAAAACCACCAACTTGGACCCCCCACCTTGTTAAAGGCAGGAGGTCCGGGGGGTTCCAATATGCAATAAGGACTGCAGATCTGAGCACGTAGATCTTAGCCACTGAGATCTGCACGCCTGTTAACACAACGTGCCCGAGAAAAAAACTTAGGATAAAAAGATAAAGTGGGTTGCGCAAGCAACCCCTTTCATACATTTCTTCACCAAGGGTAATTTCCTGAGGGAAACAACCCCCCCCTCCTCTCCCCCCCACTTTACATAGATGTGTGATAACAGGTTCCATAACCTCAATGGATATGTATCTTAATAACCTCATTTGGGATATAGGGACGTTCTCTTCGCATGGGATATTTTAATTAGATTGAGGAAAGAAAGGTAAGTTACTCATCTTGGGATCTCTGTCTCTAGTAAAGAGAGGAGGATGGATGTCTGAGCTTAGGTCATGGCATTCTTGTCCATGGATCTATTGCTAAGTAAAATAAATGGAAAAAATCATGTCCAAAAACTATATAGAAATGAATTGGAGAACTATTAGCCTATCGATGGGCCTACACCCAATATATGAAATGGAAATGATTTTGATTTCATCATGGCTCGAAAATATCGAAAGCATAACTTTCGTCAAAAGCATAAAAATAAAATAAAAAAAATCTTGGTGGTGTCATACCTTGTGATGGTATTATTAAACACATATTTGATGTTCTAAGTGTAAGCCTTGCAATTGAAATTTTTGCTCCAAGGAAATATGTTCCACTTGATGTTGTTGAGTTCACCTCGATTCCTCATGATTATGTGCCCCACCTCATCACTACTTTGTCCTACCTTTGTCTGTGGACTGCAGACACTGGCTCACCTAATTATTGGTCTTGGACTTGCGGTGAATACAAAACAGAGTTGTACATATAGAATCAAGAGTTCCAGGGTTGGCTGGATGATTCTTCTGACATTTTTTGTATCCCACAATCTTCTCAACACTCTCTGCCTTCTTCGACTTCTCCATCAAAGGATTCACATACTAGCCATTCCTGCTATAGATGACATGGGCATGTTTTTTATTGTCGTGTATGTTATTTCTAGTTCAGTCTCATGAATGATATTGGTGGGGCTATGATAAATATGGCGTTGTTCACGAACACAAGAAAGATTGAAATCGGGATCTGATGATGAGGAATCGCCAATCCAAACACAGATAAAATATGCGAAACAAACACACAGTGAGGCTACACTCACTTCTCTATTATTCAATGAAGACTGATTACATTCTTAAATAGGAAAAGACTCTACTGAGTCGGTTACATGCAAACCACAAACAACTAGACTCTACAGACAGTTCAACTATGAACTGACTCTTAAGACGCCTACAACTAACTCTCAGAACTAAAGCTTACTCCATTATTTCCAAGTCTCCCCCTTAATGGAGAATGGATTGATTCCTACACCTAACATCTCTCTAAACAACTCAAACTTAATCTTTCCAAGAGGCCTAGTGAAAATATCAACAACATTTTCACTAGTATTACAATACATAAGATTTATTTCATTTGACTGCAACTTTTCTCTAACAAAATGAAACTGAGCTTCAACATGCTTTGTCATTGCATGAAAAATCAAATTCTTTGCAATATTGATTGAACTTTGATTATCACATTTGATCATTGTAGGTTTCTGTCATTCTTATCCAACATCTTGAAGAAGTCTTCTTAACCAAACAACTTCACAAGTTGTTGTACACAAGGCTTTATATTCTGCTTCAGTGGAAGACAAAGATACAATAGGTTGCTTTTTACTGCTCCATGAAACAACCCCGGATCCAATGCCAAACACATATCCAGTGGTTGATCTTCGATCATCCGGATTGCAAGCCCAATCAGAATTTGAGTAACCTATCAACTCAACATCAAATGCATCATTATATTTAATACCATAATCAAGTGTTTCTTTTAGATACCTGAGTATTGCATTTGCTGCATTCCAATGGATTTCATGAAGTTTCACCATAAACTGACTTAACACACTCACAGAATATGAAATATCAGGTCTGGTTGTTGTTAGATAACTCAGACTACCCACCATCTGTCTATACACAGTTCCATTCACCTCCTTCGAACCATCATCACAAGAAAGTTTCACATTCTGTTGCATGGGAACACTAGAAGACTTACAGTGATCCATTTTAAATCTCTTAAGTATTTCTATGATATAATTACTCTGACAAACAAAAGTTTGGCTTGCATTTCTCCAAACTTCAAGACCTAGGCAGTAATGTAACTCACCAAGATCTTTCATTTCAAATACTTTTGACAACTGCTTCTTGATTTCATCAATTAATTTCTCTGCATTTCCTGTAATTATCAAATCATCAACATATAAAGAAATCAATACTATATACCCCTGCTCATCAAATTTGGTATACAGATTTGGATCACTTTTGCTCCTCATAAAACCCTGTTGAAGAAAGAAAGAGTCTATCTTCTCATACCATGACCTAGGTGCCTGTCTTAGTCCATACAATGCTTTTTTTAACTTACACACTAAGTGTTCTTGCCCTTTTTCCACAAACCCTTCAGGTTGCGTAAGATAAACCTCTTCCTTTAAATGACCATTCAAAAATGCAGATTTAACATCTAACTGATGTAGCTTCCAATGGTACTTTGTAGCTAAAGAAATTAACATTCTGATAGTATTCAATTTAGCTACTGGTGCAAATGTTTCAGCATAGTCAATACCTTATGTTTGTGAATACCCCTTTGCCACCAGTCTAGCGTTATACTTATCTATACTACCATCTAATGTAAACTTGGGTTTGTATATCCATTTGCATCCAATGGGCTTCTTATGTTTAGGCAATTTAGTCAATTCCCAAGTATTGTTTTTCATTATAGATTCATATTCTTCCTCCATTGCATTTCACCATTCATCATGTTCATTAGCCTCATCAAAACTCATGGGTTCTATGACATTTGAAATGCTACTCATTAGGGCATAGTCTTTATACCTCTCAGGAAGCTGAATCTGTCGTGAAGATCTTCTCAACTGGTTATCTTCCTCCCCACTTTGTGAAGATCTGTCTTCACCTCTAGGTGAACTGTGACTGCTTGAATTGTCCATATCACTGAGTCCTCTTACTATTGTTGCTGCTTCTATTGTCGTTGTGGGGATGGATGTTGTTGTGTGGGCTGTTGTTGCTGCTCTTCTTTAACTCCTTCATCAAGAAGTCTCTGTCATTCCTCATGACTATTGTCGTCATGATTTCCTACTTCCTGCTCATGGAAAAGTACATCTCTACTTGCAAATACTTTGTGAGTAGTAGGATCAAACAATTTGTATGCTTTAAATTCAGAACAATACCCAATGAAAATACATTTAATGGCTTTAGCATCCAGTTTCCTCCTATTCTCCTTTGGAATATGAACAAAAGCCTTACACCCAAATACTTTCAAATTATGAACTGCAGGTTTGGAACCATACCAGGCTTCGAAAGGAGTAACTCCATCAAGACACCTTGTTGGACTTCTATTCTTTAAATAAACTACAGTATTTATGGCTTCAGCCCAAAATGCATTTGAGAGATTCTTACCTTTCATCATGCTACGTGCACACTATACCAGAGTTCTGTTTTTCCTTTCAGCGACTCTGTTCTGTTGTGGAGTGTGAGGTACTGTAAACTGTTGTACTATTCCATGATCTTTGCAATATTTGTTGACATCCCCTGATTTATACTCTCCCCCTTGATCTGAACGAAGGATTTTGATGGATTTTCCTGTCTACTTTTCCACCATGGTTCTGAATTCCTTAAAGTACTCGAAAACATCACTTTTTTGTCTAAGGAAGCAAACCCATGTGTATCTCGTGCAATCATCAATAAATAACAGAAAGTAAAATGCACCTCCTAAAGACCTAGTCTGCATAGGCCTGGAAACATAAGTATGCACAAGATCTAAAACATCTCTCTTTTTGCTGTCAGGATTATAGGGGAATTCATCTCTGTGCATATTTCCTAATGCACAGCTATCACAAGCAACCTTCTCATTCTTTAACATGGGAAGTCCTTCAACCATATTCTTTTTCTGTAATAACAATAAATCACGATGATTGATGTGTTCATACCTTTGATGCCAAAGAATCTATGTTGGCATAGTTGCAGAAGTCAGTGTGTGATGTGCTTTGCTGGTAACATTAAGTTTGTATAGGCCTCCTGCTTTGACTCCCGTTGCAATAGTTTTGAAATGGTCTAGCAGATCCTTTACTATGCAATAGTCTTTGAAGAACTCAACCTTCAAGTCCTGATCTGTAATGGTGAACACAAAGATCAAATTTTTCTTTATTCCTGGCACATAAACAACATTCCGAATGTGACGAACTGTACCATTCAACAATGTCACAGGAATGTCACCATATCCCTTGATCTGATGAGCGAGGTCATCTCCAAGATATACACTGGCACCATTATGTGTTTCTTTGAAATTAGCATTCCAATTTTTATTACAAGTCATATGTACTAATGCTCCAGAATCCACAAACCAAGCATCAGAATCATCTGTTTCAGCAGATAACGTAGCGTTAGACACAAACAGCCTAAGATCCTGTGATTCACAATTTGGGGGTTCATCAATATCATCACTAGCAATAAATAATCTGAGATCATGATTTGACGATTTTTCTGCATAATGACTTGAATGTGTTCTAGGGTTATTCCTAGCCTCATCACTCTTCTTCTTATGACAATCTTTAACAATATGTCTAGGTCGACCACAATAAAAACAACTCTTTGACTCATTCTTGTTAGATTGCATACCTTGATTTGGAGATTGTCTTCTCTATGATGAATTGCCTCTCTGTCATGAACCACCTCTTTGCCATGAACTTCCTTGTCTGCCTCTTTCTCTTGATCTCCCTCTCGCGGATCTCTTATTTGATCACAGTGCCAAATCTTTATTCTGAGGCTTCAGATTGCTGTGCCTCTCTTCCTCTTGCAGTAAAATACCTGCCAGTTCTTCAAACATGGGAGGTTTCTCCCTTGTTGCGAGACCTGTTATGAACATATGATAATCTTCTAGCATACCATTTAAGGTAATAGTGACCAGGTCAGTGTTGGAAACAATTTCCCCTATATTTATTAGCTTGTCTTTCACCTCTTTAATATGACCCAAAAATGAACTAACAGATTCATTTCCATCCATTTTAATGCCTAGCAATTTAGTTTTCAGGAACAAAATGCGATTTGTATTGCTAGTTTCATACAATGCTTTAAGCATTGCCCATGTTGCAGCATAAGTTGTAGCTTCTCTAATATGTGGAATTATGTTATCTTTAACTGACATGCGAAACAATACATTTGCCTTGTTTTCGCGCTTCTCCCAATCTTGGATTTGTGTTGCTGTCTCACCGACAACTGCATCAGGTTTCAGTTCAGTTCTCTTTGCAATGTTCCAGACACCATTGCCTTCCATGAGCGTCTGCATCTTGAATTTCCAGTTAATGAAGTTCGAGCCATCTAACTTGTTGGCTTCGTTGAGGTGGGTCTCTGCCAGCGGATTCGTCATCGTTGCAATTTAGTCTCTACAAGTGAATCACCAAGGATATGCAACTTTTTGTCGTTCTGTCTTCGGATATCACTGATCCATCTCTACCTCTATTCTCAATTTAAATCATGCATGCATCCACCTTTAAATCATAACACCACCTCACATGCATATATCAACTTTTAAATCATGCATGCACCTTAATATCCAAAATATCCACTTTTAAATAGCCACCTCTCACTATTTATGATGCTTCATCCTTTCATAACTCCATTTTATATATAAAATAATATAAATTTCTTAAAACTTTAATAAAAAACCCACTTTAAATACACATCCACTTTAATAATTAAGTGAATAACTCCCATGCTTTAATAAAACTTATCCACTTTAATAAACGAATTAAAAAAAAAACTTTACGATGTGCTCTTCCTTCAACTCCAAGCATGCAAACGAATTAAAAAATAGAACACATGCAAAGCTCACACGTATTTTTCATTCACGATCCAATGGGGATCCATGCTCACCGCATGATTTGCCTTCAAGATTTGCTTTAAGAAATATGCGGATTTGCCTTCACGATTTGCCACTTTGCCTTCACGATTTTCAAAACCTCCACGAGCTCACACGACCTGCATAAACAGAGGTATTTCTGCACCTCATCCATCTATTGGAGTGGGGGGAGTCCGCACTTGCCTATGCACTTTGGCAGCGGGAATGTTTAAATATTTCCGCACTTGAACTTCAGCGTGACTGTAGAAACTTTTCGTTTTTCGGTGTGTGGAAAGGTCGAGTAGTGTGCCACCGCACTCTACCAGAGGAGGGACCTACGGATTTCTATGAATTTTCGCACTTCGCTTCGTGGCTCTAATACCAAGATAAAATATGCGAAACAAACACACGGTGAGGCTACACTCACTTTTCTATTATTCAATGAAGACTGATTACATTCTTAAATAGGAAAAGACTCTACTGCGTCGGTTACATGCAAATCACAAACAACTAGACTCTACAGACAGTTCGACTACAAACTGACTCTTAAGACACCTACAACTAACTCTCAAAACTGAAACTTACTCCATTATTTCCAAATAACCCTGCTCCATGTGCAATTGATCGAGAACCAATTTCTAATTTCAATGATCCTTACCTCCAACACTCATAGTTCTCTATTCGGATAGAGATCCATATTGAAATTGAAAGCCCCCAGAAGTGTTTGATACTCTGTTAGAAAGGAAGTTGACCAAGGTTATCCAGTGCCTATTGAAGATTCAATTTATTCTGTGCCAATTACATACACAGTTGGATTTTTCTCTAGAGCAATAGAGCCTAATCCTCATCCAGCTATAGTTCTCAACTCCTCGATGCAAACTCCAGAGTTCAAAGTAAAAGGTGGTGGGTGGCTCCATGCAAGAGGAGTTAATACTTCATTAACTACCAACTACTTTAAGGTGACTCTAGGTTACATATAGACAAATTTAAGATTGAGGAAAGGTGGCAAGGCTTGAAGGCTATCAATATGCACCCCTCAATATAACATTTAATGCTTTATATGTTGAGATATATATTCTTTTATCTAAAGGTGTTTTAGATCAAATAATATATATTCAATCTAAAACACTTTTAGATTAGATGATAGATATCCCAACATATAGAGCATTAAATGCTATGTTGTGGGGTGCACATTGTTTACCATACTCCAACACATCCATAACATACATGACATGACAAAATTAATGAAATTTTACAAAAATTACTAACATCCCACATTACATACCAAAATTAATAATATTTTACAAAAATACTAACATTCCCTACTTGATTGCCCATTCAACTAAACAGTTAGTGAAAAAGTTTAACAGTATTTGACATGCAAAATATCATATGATTCCAACTCTAGTAAAGCAATTGGGCAGCAAATACAAATAATTGAATGCAAGTTATCTCTTCCCAAAAGTGGAGAGGACTGGTTACACATGTATATTGCTCATGACGGGATGATTTACCCGTGACGTAAGGTTAAAAATCCCCTTGAACTGTCAATATTTTTTGTTGTTGTTTAAACTGTTATTATTCTTCGTTTAAACTATTTACATGGGTAATGAAGTTGGCGAGAGTGTCAAATTTGACTATTGGTGGTTTTGTTTTCAAAAGTTTAGTTTAAAGGTTTTATTTTATTTTATTTGAAATCCAGTAAGAATAGTAAGAATAGTTAGATTTGTAGATTTTTTTGTTATTTTTTTAATTTGATTTTATCTGAAATTTGGTAAGAATGGTTGGATGTGTAGATTTGAATGGATAAGT
Organism: Picea engelmannii; assembly: GCA_009831015.1. Classification (NCBI taxonomy): domain Eukaryota; kingdom Viridiplantae; phylum Streptophyta; class Pinopsida; order Pinales; family Pinaceae; genus Picea; species Picea engelmannii. The sequence continues at coordinate 397,109 of ML778852.1, read as the reverse complement.
TTGTATAATCCAAGTGCTTTATGAGTTTTTCAGTATATTGAATTCATTTCTACATTCAGAAATGCAATTTAAACCAAAAAAAAAAAAATTGAACTTTTACCAGACTCCCCTAAATTTACATAAATCACTATTTTTTGTTATTCAAATTCTATTTCAGAATGGAGAAATAAATTCAACTTACTGAAAAACTGAAACACTGAGATTATACAAAAACAGTCACTAAAATCTATCAATTTAACAATTTCTCATCAAATTTTAGGTAAGTATCCCCTAAAAAAAAATTATCATGGTTTTCAAATACCTAACATGAACATTCAACACCGACCCTCCGACTTGGTTAGACAGTGAAAAAGCAAAGAACGCTTTTGCAAGTGGGACGAAGTACAGTGCATCCATTAAATTGCAGACCCTCCAGTAATCGACACGCAACTGTCACCCACTCAAACGACCCTTTCACAAGTGGCCTACCAAGGTGGGGGCGGAGATGCCGTCGATACGTCTCCGCCTGACCATTCCTCGTAAAAGATGAGCACCAACTTTGTTACAGCTTTCTGCGCGCTTTAAAGCAGGGGCAGAGCCGCAGAGTAATTACTGCTAGACCAGCCGTTAACCATTTAAACAGACAAATACATATTTCACTTGCCAGTCTGCCCAGCGTTTCCCTTCATCATCTTATTTCTGTATGTATCTCTGCATTCATAAGAATAGTTCACACCCGCCTCCTCCGCCTCTGCCCATAGCAATAGCACAGTTACGATGTTTTTATAAATCATCGTGGCCCAGATGTGAAAAAGACTGAATTGCAGCGCGGAGAAAAAACAAACCCTCAAATAAAAAGGGCTATAGCAGCCGTTTTCCGTCCACGTGGTTATTTTTTCTCCTGGATACGCGGAATCAATATATTTATTAGCTATATTTATTTGTGAATTTGTTGAAAAATCCATCGATTGCATTGTGGAACAATTTTTCATCATAAAACCTTGAAATGGGACGCCATCATCATTCCATTATTTTACAATGTTAAGCCTCTCGATCTACGATGGACGGACAAGGAAAAAAACAACGATAGAATTTTCCCAGAGACAGGCATGTATAGAGTGTTTGTTCACGCTTTGAGAATTCTCTGGTGGACGGGCAAGGATAGCGTGTACGTTCAAGCCTCGAGAAATCTCCGATGGACGGGCAGCGATAGTGTGTATGCTGAAACCCTTCATAATCATGCAAAGAAAGGGAGATATGACCGGGAAAAGCACTGACTGATATTTCACATATAACCTGTTTCGAGCTGGAGCCCTGTAATGGGTTATAACTATTCTCTGTATTAGCTTAACTATACCCATAAACAAAGCTTTAAATACTCATACTGTGCTAGTTCTTTTGCCAATAACAAGGCGAGCTCGTCGAGGAGGTCGCGCAACTGGTGCAGAAAAAGGGTTAGGAAAACACCATTGCCAATAATCAGTGACGAAGGACGATCTAGACAAAGGGTTAATGGGAAAGCACCATTGCATGTGGCCACACATCCATCTGGATTGGAGCAGCAACAGAAGCAGCAGCATCAGAACCGATGGAACCCATCCGTGTGGGGTTTATGGGTTTAGGTGGGCCAGGGAAAAACACCCTGTGAGTCTGTGAGTCTGCAAGGAACTCAAGGTTGGAATTTGTAATCCTGTTTATAATTGGAATTAGTATTCTTGTTTATAGGTTGAATCTGTAAGGTTGGAATTTGTATTCTTGTTTATAGGTTGAATATGTAAGGTTGGAATTTGTATTTTTTTACAGCTAAACATTTTACTTTGTGGATATATATATATATATATAATAAAAAAATATATAAAAGGAAGGTATTTTTGGTTTAAAATTGTGTATTTCAAAGAAGGTTTATTGGTTTGAACAAAATAGTCCGTCTCAAGAGTTGAAATGATGGAGACCGCGTGCTAGGGTTTTCTACTGTAATCTGAACCTTCCACTGCAACCATCTCTTCCACACCGCGGCCATGGAGGCCGGGGGAGGGGCGGTTATCACTCTCTCCTACAACTCCGTCACAGGAAAGGAGCATGGCTCCTCTCACTTCAAGCGCCCAACATTTGAACTCTCGGAGGGCATGCAAGAATTAATCTGGGAGGACGAAATGCCAAAGGAAAAACCGATGGATATTGATCCGGAAACCAGTCAGCCAAAAACGAAACGCACCTGGGAACCTGGCAAATGCATTCCACAAACAATCACAGCTCCAAAGTACACCATCAGCTCTCCAAGAATCGAAGATAAAAAACAATACATGAGAGATTTTTCCCTCATAGGCAAATTCGTGGGTTTATGGCCTTCTGAAAAAGACCTAGTCAAATGGATACAACATTGTTGGAAACCAAAAGGACATTACGATCTCCAACTAGGATCAAAAGGCTTCTTCACAATCATTTTGCATAACCTGGAGGACAGAAACCGAATCTTCGAGGGAGGGCTGCACTTCTACAACTCGGTAGGCCTCTTCCTCAGATTTTGGACGGAAAGATTTAGCCCAGAGAAGGAAGACGTCACCCACACCCCTGTCTAGCTAAGGCTATACTCGCTCCCACAGGAATTCTGGTTGGAAGAGATTCTCGCAGGCATAGGGAACACCATCGACAACTACGTCAAAGCCTCAGAAGAAACCAAGCAAATAAGGTACACTGGCTATGCCCGCATCTGTGTCTATTTAAACATTTCTAAACCACTTCCTGGAGCCATTATACTAGATTATTAGGATGAGGAATGGTCACAAACCCTAGACTATGAGCACATCCCCTTTCGTTGTCGCAAATGCCATGAGCATGGACATCTTTTTCATGATTGCCCTATAAATAACCCACCCAAGCCAACCTAGACATACTTTGACAAGAACAAGGAAGGCTTCACTCAAGTCACGGGCCGAAAAAAACATCAAGCCAAGAAGACACCCCCCCAGCCCCCCACCAAGAACTCCTTTGAATCCCTACAATCCACATCGGATACTCCGTCCCCTTCCACTAACCCTCTGACAACTACTGCAGCCGGTCAAACCTCTGCTCTGCCTGATCCCCCAACCCACTCTCCCTCTCAACATGCAACCCTGACGCCCAGTCTTCCAAATACGCTCGGCCTGGAAATAGGAGATCCGGATACAGATTTAGAGGATCGAGAATTGGCAGGTATTGACATGGACCACCTAGAGCAAGCATATCACCAAAAAAAACTATACACCATTCCGCAAGACCAGCTTCGCAAGGTACACAAGGTCTTTATCAATACCTCGGCAGGAGGCTCAGCAAGAGCCAATACAAACCTGGGAATACAAAAAGATATTTCAAAGGAACAACGCAGGCCCGCAAAAGAAGAGAATAAGAGAGGCAGAAAACCAAAACACCAACTCATTCAAGATGTAGGCAACTTCTTGGTCAACTCAGGCCAAATTCACATGATCTCGGAGAGCTTCCTTCCCCTCCAACCCCCATCATCCTCATGAAGATACTATCCTGGAACATAAGGGGCCTCAATGCAAAAAGAAAACAAGCTTTGCTTAAAGACAGAATCAAGAAGGATCAACTAGACATTCTCATCCTACATGAAACGAAATGTGTAGGCACAGAGGCAAATATAACCATTCAACGATGCTGGAAGCAAGCTCAACATGTGGCAGTTGATGCCAATGGCGTAGCTGGAGGTCTTGTGATACACTGCAACCCAACCACAATACTGCTTGATAACTTTTTTATCTCCAAATGGACCATTACTGCATCCTTTCGCCTCATTGGCTTGAACAAACAATGCTACATTACAAATGTATATGGCCCTCCCAGACCAGGGGACAAAGGAGCCTTGCTAAAACACCTGAAGTGGATCGCAGAGCACCTAGGCACTCAACGATGGATCCTTGGGGGAGATTTCAATATGATTATAGGGTTGGAGGAGAAAAAGGGAGGCCACCATTCTCAGGGTAATGACAACATAAATTTCAATGACACTATAAGTCTATTAAAATTTATAGATGTTGAAACAGACAATGGGATGTTCACTTGGTCAAATAGGTGCTCGGGAGTACAACACGTCTCCTGTAGACTGGACCGCTTCTTAATGTCATACGCTATTATGATGGATGACCTAACATGGAACACCACAGTTATAGATACCCCAGGATCTGATCATTGGCCAATTTTACTAACCCTCAACATCACTGGAACTCCAGGCAGAAAACCATTTAGATTTGAGAAATTTTGGTTGAAGAACCCTGATTTCCAAACAAACATAAAGGCATGGTGGGAGGAAGTGGCCATACATACAGGGACCCCAATGTATCGGCTCCAACAAAGGCTAAAAAACCTCAAGCAACACCTAAAAACTTGGAACAAGTCCACCTTTGGCAACATATTCCAAGCGCAGGAAAAGCTCAACCAACAAATGCAAATTCTACAACAACAGATAAGATCACAGAGTATGACAGAAGACCTCAAAACACAGGAAACACTCCTAATTAACCAAATTGCAGAAAGAGGAGCGCAAGAAGAAATACTGTGGTGTCAAAGATCTCGTATCCAATGGCTGAAAGAAGGGGAAAAAATACTAAATTCTTCCATAGTTCTATGATCCAAAGGCGCCAAACTAATCGCATCACACACCTAGTCTCAGTGCAAGGCGAGGAAATTCAACAACATGAAGATATGGAAAAGGAATTGCTCACATACTATCAAACTCTTCTCGCGGAGCCCTCAACAGATCGCTCGCCGACCATAGAGTTCGTCCTCAAGAACATCCCCAAGGAGGTCACCAAAGAGAAAAACGAAGCCCTCATGAGACCAATTACTCAAGAGGAAGTCGATAAATCTCTCAAGGATACCCAACTAGGCAAAGCTCTTGGACCAGATGGTTTCACCTCAGACTTCTTTCATTACTGTTGGCGCATCATCTGGGAAGAGGTTTGGGAAATCATTGAGGACTCTAGAAAATCCAAAAAATTCCTCCAAGCCCTCAACGCAACTTTCCTCACCCTCATACCCAAGGAAAACAACTCAACAAGCCCTTCGCAATTCTGGCCCATTGCCCTCTGTAATGTCATTTACAAACTCCTCACTAAGATTATTGCCACACGCCTTAAGCCCATTCTTCCTTTCCTGATCTCTCTGGAACAATCTAGATATGTCGAAGGCAGACAAATTATGGACAACGTGATCCTAGCTCATGAAGTAATCCATTCACTTCACGCAACAAAAACTCTAGGTATGCTCCTAAAACTTGATCTTTCTAAAGCTTTTGACAAATTAAGTTGGAGCTACTTAATAGCTTCCCTCCTAGCCTTTGGCTTTGATCCAGCCTGGGTTTCTTGGATAGTTAATCTCACTTCCTCAGCCCTGTTCTCCATTCTTATTAACGGAGTCCCCTCAAAACCCTTCTCTCCTTCACGAGGAATAAGACAAGGAGACCCACTCTCGCCTTTTCTCTTTATCCCGCTGGCCCAAGGACTAAGCCACACCATCAAAGAAGACATTAGGGACCACTCTCTCTCTGGCCTCACACCCCATGGCATATCTCCGTCCATTTCCCATAGCCAGTTCATGGATGACATACTTCTAATGGGTCAATCCACAGCCAAAGAAGCCATGCGCTTCAGATCCATTATAGATCTCTTCTGCAAAGCTTCGGGAATGGAGGTGAATCTACACAAATCCCAAGTGTTCTTCTTCAATACTCCTCTGGAAATCCAATGTCACCTCACACAACTCTTAGGCTTTACCTGCAACACCCTCCCCTCTGTGTACCTTAGAATCCCCCTCATCGACAACCCTCTTAGAAATTCTTCCTGGGACTCCCTACTTTCCAGCTTCAAAAAAAGACTCTCTCTATGGAATTTCCGTTCCCTCAATTTGCCTGGTCACCTCATCCTACTCAAATCCGTCCTGCAAGCTCTCCTAGTTTACATCTTCTCAGCCCTAGCAGCCCCTTCTTTCATTCTTAACACTCTGAGAATGCTTCAAAGAAGCTTTCTTTGGCAGGGTAATAAAGAGGGACCCAAAATGTCCCTGGTAAGCTGGTAGAAAGTCTGCACTCCAAAGAAGGATGGAGGACTCGGCCTTCGAGACCCGGGTATCCTCAACAAAGTCCTAATATCCAAAATCTGGTGGAAGTGGCTAAAGTGACCACAAGACTTGTGGGTGCAACTATGGAGAAAGAAATACACCCCCAATTGGCCCGAAACAGAGCTCATCAGGTGGACAAGGCAGAGCCCGGGGTTGCTATTATGGAATGCTACCAGAAACAACTGAGAACTCATCATAGACCACTCATTTTGGGAATTGCAGAATGGATCCTCAGCCAACTTTTGGAGCGACTCATGGTAGCAATTCCCACCCTTAGACAATGATCTGACTCTCATCAACCTTATCCCACATACAAATGCAGTTGGACTTCACAAAGTGATAGAATTTTGGAAGCCTTTTGATCCAGGGGAAATTTGGCGCACCTGGAAAACATCTCACGAACACCTGCACATTCCCCAACAGCTTAATCTTCATCCCCTACTGGAGCATCTAGCTGCAAGGAAAATTCCTAGTCAACAAGTCAAGGACATACTCAGATGGGGTCATTCCACCACAGGAGCCTTCAACATTTTAGAAGCCTACCACATAAAAGCAGGACATAAAACCACACCTCGAGAGGAAGTTTGGAGGAGAATTTGGGATATGAAAGCATGGTCGAAAATTAGCATCTTTCTTTGGTTAGTGGTGCACAACAACATCCTTACCTAGGACAATCTTCGGAAGAGGGGTTTTATTGGTCCATCTTGGTGTCATCTATGTGGAAAGGAGGAAGAAACACAAAATCACCTTCTAAATCTTTGTCAGTACAGTTCATACATCTGGGATCATAGTGCCACTATCATGAGAACGTCAGATAGAAACCACACTAGCTTAAAGGAAACCATTGAGGGTTGGAGAAGCACACCCTACCAGTCACCCATCCTCAACAAAATATGGCAGCTGCTTCCAGGTTCCATCCTCTAGAACATTTGGAAAGAAAGGAATGGAAGAATATTCAAATCAATCACCAGGAGTTGGCAGGAGGTCTGGAACATAATCCATACAAATATCAATGAAACCCTCAAGCTACAACACTGGACGGACTAGGACATCACACCCCCTCCGAATGAAGAACACATTCTCAAGGAGTGGAGAATGTGCCTCACCTCCACACCTGAACAATCTTGAGCAAATGAAAGATGTCAAATAAGCCAAACGTATTGGGAAGCTCCGCCCACAGACTGGTTTAAACTCAACTTTGATGGAGCCTCCAAAGGGAATTCGGGACCAGCAGGCTATGGGGCGCTTATCCAAAATGACAAAGGAGAAATACTCCATATCCTAGTAGGTAACATGGGACAAAACACAAATAATGCTGCAGAAATTTGGAGTCTTCTCAGTGGCCTGCAAGTGGCAGCAAAAAAAGAGTTTTTTCCTCTTATTGCAGAGGGTGACTCATAAATCGTGATAAACCTCCTCAAGCATATCATCAATGGGGCTGACCCGGAGAAACTTTCTCCCAGCTGGAGACTGATGAACGGACTGTGCAGAATAAAATCCACTCTTCAGCATCGAAGGGTAATCCTCCTGTCACATGTCAGAAGAACAACCAATCAAGTGGCTGATTGTTTAGCCAACATGGGTGTTGAGTTGGAGGAAGAGGTCTTCTCCTGTTCCCCTGATGCCAATCCCACACATCCGATAGTCATCGCTTACAAGAACCTGGCTCACACTAAATACCAACCCCCGGATGGGGTGACCACTTGATTTGATGGACGTTGCACAGTCTAGAGCCATGCGGCCAAGGTACGTGGCAACAAGAGGTGGTTTAACATCACGTCCTCCCTCACACCCTTGCTGGCATGAAAATGCACTGCCGTCACCTTTTCTCCCACACGAGAACCGCATAGCCCACATGCTTCAGAACCTGCACGTCTTTGTTGCAGTGCACGACGAGCCCTCCATGTCACCTCATTTCTAGCCGACAGAGATTTCTTCCCCTCTATCATGCTTGATGGCTCATTTCATTCATCACGACCTCCCTGAGGACATTTCCTTTCTCCGCTCTGCTACACTGCTCTGGTGTGTTCCCCACTTTGGCGTTTTGAAGCTATCTGGTGATCACACCACACATTGGAGCTGGCTGACCCTCCTTCTCTACATGCCAAGACCCAGGGGCAAGCCAAGGCGGGGTGCATCTTGGTATCGGGCTCGAGGAAGGGAGCCCCCGAGCACTCCTCGCGCTGTCTCCATCCACTGCATTTCGGACATTCCTCCTCCGTCGACCCCCATGGATGCTCACCTTCCCGAGGAAGGTTCCCGCCCCCCTCTTACCCACTTAGTCATAACTTCTTCTCCCTCCGAACCAACCATGGATCCGGTCACCGGCCTTTCCCCCCTCTCGAACCCCTACAGCTGTAGAGTCGAGTGGTTCGACCACTTGGGAAATTTGATTGGCTATGCGCCACCTCCTCCTTCTCCCCCTCGGCGTCCCCTCTTTCCACCCCCCCTTTTCGCTCGTCTCCTTCCTCTCCATCCTCTCCTTCTACCAACAGGGACAATGAGCTCTTGACCACACTGAGCAGCATAAAAAAGGATCTGGACGACATCAAAACAACTGTGCACGATGTCCAAGCATGAGAAGATGACTAGTGGCGTCGAGTGGATAACATGATGGTGTTCATGCAAGACCTGAGAAGCGCCATGGCGGAACGAGAGAAGGGGAAGACACAGGCTGCACAGACCTACAAGTAGCCGCGTCGGGGTCCAGGTTACTGATACTTCCTATGTTTTTCTCTTTTTCTCTTTTTTTTGATGCTAAGATTATGGCCCTGCGCGGCACTGTAGATCTCCTGTCTTTATGCATCTGACATTTGGCCCTGCGTGGCCACGTAGCCAACCTTATATATGAATTGGACTTAAGACAATGGTGGTTTCTCGAATGGGCACCGTTCCCTCCTCTCTTTGACTCAGGATGCCTGACAAAGGTGGTTTCCCAACAGGGCACCAATGCCAGGTAACTAGAAAACTCTCAGACATTTGTACTTTTTGCAAGGAATCAATACAAAATCTAACTTAAAAAAAAAAAAAGGTTTTTTGGTTTAAAATTGTGTATTTGATTGTTGAAATTTCTATAAAAAAATTCATCCTTTAATAGTCAAGCTTTTATTAAAATTTGGTATTCAAGGTTATAATATGGGTCAACTTAACTAGAACAAAAAGGCAAAATCTTTTTTTCATGGTTCCATCAATGATGACAATTGTTAATACTAATATATATATATATATATATATATATATATATATATATATATATATATATATAATTTCAAAATAGTTTAAAAACTTTTACTAGTGAATATGAATATAGTTTATATGTATAGTTTTTAATTTAATATAATAATAATTATTTGGTTGTTTTTAATAAATCCACCAAATATCAAATATTTGGTCAATATAGTTTATAGGTTCAAAATTTGACTATTAATTTATATTTATAGTTTTTAATTCAATATAAAAATAATTGTTTGGTTGTTTTTCAAATTATAAATCTATCAAATAGATCAAGAAAATTATAATTAAAAGTATGTTGATTTTATATAAAGCAAATTATAATTAAAAGTATGTTGATTTTATATACTTGTATAACAAAAGTAGAAAATTTCATACAACATAAAGTTAGATAAAGTGTCAACAGGAGAGAATCTTACTAGTATCTTTACTTTTTATAAACCATTTATGCTTTCCTCTTCACATTTTATAAACAAATTCATGATAAAAATTCTTAGATCTTTACTTTTTATAAACAATTTATGCTTTCCTCTTCTCATTTTATAAACAATATAAACAAATTCTTAAAATTATGATTACAAAGCTAGAACCACAAAATTTCCATGGGTTTTATCTCTACTTTTCATAATTCCAACAATACATAAATTTTCTTAATGAAAGTTATGTTTTGTGTTTAAAGTTTGTCCTATAAAATGTGTTACATGATTTTGAAAAATTAAGATCGTAAGTATATTTGAAAATGGTATTTAATTTTCCTTATTTAATTTGCTCTTGGGGTTTATTTAAATTTACAATAGAGTGCATTGTTAAGGCATTTTTTTGTGACATTGTTGATTCACATTTTGACTAGCCTTGTGTATTGCTTATGGGGCAGCGTGGGTACACTAATAGGTAATAGTGGTAGCGGTTAGAATCAACCCCATGTCATGCGAGTACAAGCCTACCCTAGTTGTCGATTCTGCCTTATACAAAAAAATAGTATTTAATTCTAATTTTGATGTTAAATATGATTAATTTGGGTAACACTAGGGAGAGCATGAGGGTTTGGATGGACTACAACGAGTGCAAGGGTTTTGATGGATTGCATGGAAAACCTAGAAGAGGGGAGCAATGCTCCCTCCTACAGTGATGCCCTTAGGGGAAAGGGACAAGGAAACCCATCTATCAATGGTTGGATCAATGATAAAGGAGAAGCATTAGACGAGTCTTAGGGAAAGGGAGGGGCAAAAAATCCAGAGTTGCAGTGCGACCCTATGGAACCAGCGACACCAATGATCTTGTAGTATTCCAGATATAAAATAGTATGCAAAACATAAATATTTTAGCTAGAAATGTAGAGAAACAATGATATAACTAGAACAATACTAGAATAATACCAGAATAACACCAGAATGAGCACTTTGATTATTGATAACAATGTTCACTTACCTCTTCGAGGGGGGAAACCTCCAACAGAGCATAGCTTTATTACAATAATATCCAAGACAAGATTTCTCATGCCCTCTACTATTTATACTGAATCTATCTATGCAAAAGAATAATCTAGAGGAAGATCCTTCTAGAAGCGAAAGCTTCTATAAGGTCTTCTTACATTTGACTTATTCTTCCTTATTGCTAGGCCTTATTAATATTGGCATTTATTACATGCAATTATTTTATTCTACCTACATGAGGGGTTAGGGAGATTAGGTCCCTAACGTTGGCCCTTGACCAAGTTTTGAGGAACACTTGGTCATATTTGATCGTTTTTGGACATCGACACCCTGTCAAATATGGAGTGCCAGGCGAAGCAGAGATCACAGGATCTCGTCCCACTTTTGGGGCCCTTTTAGGGTTTTGGGTTAATGTAATGGGAAAGGGATGTCAGCCCATGGGTTTACCCATGTTTTATGCCTATGTTGTAAAGTATAAATAAGTAAGGCAATGCAAGAAGTGTCAATGGCTTAGTGCTAGTAATTAGATCTGTGTGATTGAATATAAATTCTCTGTGCATGATTGTAAGAGGCTTGAAGACCTGAGTGCAAGTGTTGTAAGTGATGAGTGCACAGATTGTAAGAAGGATCTGTGCTAGATCTACATGGGGAAGGAGGATCTGACGAGGTGCGCACAGATCTCCTGTCCTATGCGGAGTACAAGTTAAGCTCTGTGTTGTAATCAGATTGACCAAAGCTAATAAAGAAGAAGAAGACTTTGTGGACGTAGCCCTGGGGTGGGGGTGAACCACGTAAACCTGCGTGTCATGCTTTGTGATGTTTCTTCCTTGTGTTTTCACTATCTTTCTAAGTGCTCTGCCATGATTAGATATATTTTCTTATGCTTTGTGATTCACTAGATGTATATGAATAGTATATCTGATGTGTATGAAGATGCTTAGTGCTGATCTATAGGATCTAATATGTTTTGCTATTGCTAAGCACTGGAATATCTTATATCTGAGCAATTACTACGATGTTTTGTCTTATCTGCGAAGTACAATAAGAGTGAATAAGTGATGAATGAACAATGTTGAGTGCTCTGTAAAGGATATAATCATAGATTTGTGTCCCATCTAAGGTTGTAGACACCTGAGTCTTGCAACCACCCTTTCTTCTACCTCGGGTGAGACTTCATTTGCTTCACAGGTGTTGTTGAAAGGGGCGGTAGTTAGGGCTTTGTTGGTGTTCTCTTGAGCATTGAACCCTGGGTCTGCCCCTGTGCCAACAAATGGTTCCATTGTCGGGACCTGAAACTGTGATTGCTGGGAACTGAGGAAGAAGAAACTTTGTGCAAAAGAAATCTCTGTGCATAGATCTATTGCCCTAGTGCGCAGATTTTTACTCGACCTGTGAAGTTTGTGCTAGGAATAAGGTCAGATCTGAAGAAAGGAAGATCAGATCCGAAGAAAAGAAGAGAGATCTGGACGCTCTGTGCCAAGAAAAGTAAAGGTGGGAATTTCTAAAAGAAAGAAGTCAGATCTGTAGAAAAGAGGTAAGATTTGTAAGCTATGTGCTCTAATAAAGGTAAGAATAGTCAAAAATTTTTAGATCTGAAAGATTTGTTCTCTATAGAAGTAAGATAAGTGAAATTTTTTGTTTCTAAAGCATGGATCTAGGTATGTTTGATAGATTCTATCCTAGCTTCAAAACTAGGGAATTAATAGATGAAAGAAAGTTTGATATGAATAGATTTGATAAGTATAATGATAGATATGTTATACCTATGCATAGAAAGAATGTCTAGACTAACAAGTGGATGCAGGATCCTAGAAAGATTTTTGCGCAGGCTAGCTACCATGATCCTGGTGCGTAGTACATAAAAAGTTGGGGAACATTTAAACGAAAGAGAGGGTTAACCCTCTATTACAGTTGCAGAAGGTCGGGACATCTTGCTAAGGAATGTCCTGGTGGAAGACCTAGTTGTCTCTGTTGCAAAGCTTTGGACCATGAAGTGTTGGATTTCCTTAGAATGATTGCTAAGATTGAAAGAATGAATCTGAATGAAGAAAACCCTAAGGCAGATCCAGAAATAGTAGAAACTCAGAAGGAATCAGAAAAGATATTGCTACAGATGAAAGACACCTTGAATGATCACTGACATGTTAGGCTATCAGAGATCTTCAAAGAAAAGGAGCAAGTCGAAGCAAGAATAGGGGACTTCAACATTGACTGTATTCTTGATGAAGAAACACAAGTGAACATTATGCCAGAAAGAACTTGGGAAGCTATAGGAAAACCTGCCATGATCCCGTCCCTAGGAGGAACACATTTATTCAGAGGAAAGCTAGTAAACCTATGTGGAAGGCTCGCCTGGATACCTATGACTATCAATGGAACTTCGACAAAGGAAGACTTTGAGATTATTACATTTTTTGAAGACAACGCCTCATTTACCATGCTCATAGGAAAACCTTGGATTGATAGAGAACAAGCCAGATGAAAACAAGAAGAAGAACTTTTGGAGCAGAAGAAGCAAGAGTTAAAAGACTTTATGACCAGAAGGCTCGCACACTTGATTGAAGAACAGAAAAGAAGATCACAGATATTTAATACTAGAAACTCTGATGTCGAGGCTAAGATAACACTAGAGGATCCATAGAAGATTGAGTTACCTATTTTTGATACAGAAGAAGTATTATCTAGGAACCCTAGGAAAGACTTTCAACAGTGAGAAGTAACTAAGACCACAAAAGATAAACATCATAATGATAAAAGCATTACTGAGACGAAGCTCACTGGGAAGAAGGCTAGAAATTTAAGAAAGAAAAGGGCTAATACTGTAAGGTTACAAGAGGTTCTAGAGGATACTTTGCAGATAGAAAAATTGCAGAATTGGAACTTAGTTGAGATATCAAAACAACGACATAGATTACTTCGCCATGATGAAGCAATATAGTCGTTGGGGCCGATATATCCATTCGACTTCTGCTCCGAATGGGCATAAAAGAAATAAAGGTTCATCATCCAACTATTGAAAAGCACCATAATGGGTCAAACAAGAGTTAATGAAGGATCATAACCGTTGCCAGCAAACCGTTACTAAGTTTCCCTACTTAGTCCATCATGCCACGCACCAAGAATAATTTTTGCTAAGTGAGAATTTGAGCATGAAACATGAGATTAACTCACCCTGAGATCATTTCCTTATTCCCATATCATCACTATAGTCTCTGAATTCCTTTCACATTTGAGCTAGATGACCCAAGCTTGTATGTCGGACGAGATCAGCGCTGCTGAGAAAATTGTTGAAGAAGTTTTAATTGACTTAATGACTGAGAGAATCATGTCAGAGCGAGGAATGTCTATAGGTGTACAAGCATCGTCCTCGGGATCATTGCCAACTTCCCCCTCCACTTCTCGAGCAAGACCATCCCGACTGCCTTCGGAAAGACGATCTAAGCTCGAAAACGACTTCGCCATTGTGAAGATGATCCCAAGTATCTTGCCTAAGTATATTCCACCACTAAGCGGAACAGTGAATTGAGACACTGTACCCAGAGACTTCGACTATGCTGTGATCACTGTGTACCTCCCGAAAGGGGTGCGCACAGTTCATGCTGACCAGGATAAGCTCACAACTCTGAAATTTAGTGATTTTAACCTTGTAGATCACAAGGTTTAGAGTATGCTAGCCCCGCACAAGTACTTAACTATCACAAAAGGAAGGAACCCAAAGATTGTACCTCAACAATGGACCCATAACCTTGTGCAGTCAACCCTCCTCAATGTAATGAAGATTCCTCATTTCGGGAGGCATCAGGAAGTGAATGCATGCGTCAGATTGTTGTTGTCCTGCTACCATGGAGGATACTTATGGTTGGACCGCCGCATCACTGTGGATTTGATTATGATCAATCAGATCACAGGGATAAGCATGCAGGGCCCTGACCCACATGAGTTTTACCCTGGGAAGACCGCAGATCACACTCTCGACCAGCGAATAAAAGACACATATGGTGATCTAGGGAAGGGCATAAGAGGTTACAAGGTAGCCTCCATTGAGAATGCAACAATGTGCCTCGGTTGCTAGATAATCGCAAGGAATTTAGTCCGCAAGAATAGACCCACACAGATGACTGGATTTGTAGTTGAACTCGTAGGGAAGTGCGTGGAGGGACTACAAATGAACTGGGAAAAATACCTTGTAAATCAGCTAGAGCTTGACTGGAGACAAGCGCAAGACCAAGGGTATGAATTCCACTTTAGTTGGTTGCTCATACTCATCGCTTTCATCGCTTGGGAGCTACTAGAAGGTGCCACCTTTCCGAAGATCGAACCCTTTGAACCACTGGCTGTGAAGTTCTATACGTTGTGGTACTCCAGTGACATGAACAAGTAGTGGTAGTCCAATGTCGTCTTCCACGCTTATTACAACCAATTAAAGAATGCAATCCAGTCTACACCGCACCTCACAACAAACACACGTCATAGGTTTAGACCTTTGATCAAATTCAGTGTAGACCGCCACTTCACCTATATCAGAGCACACACGGATGAGCACAAACAACAACTCCAGTTGTACTATAAGTTGACAGAAGAAGACTTGGAGCAGATTACCAAGGAATGGTCGGTGGACCTCCTTGTTCCAGTGGACCCCATAGAGATGTCCGACGTGGATAGCCCTGAAGCTATGTCAGATACACATGGACTATGCAAGACTAAGAAGGATGTGGAAGTTCAAGATATCCATAGCACATCCATGAAGACTACTTTGATCTCACCTGTGAAGGGAGGTGATGGTGAAGAACTAGGTGGCACAGAAGTTGAGCAAAGCAAAGGAGAGGTTACTTCGCCTAAAGAGGAGGAGGATCCCTCCAAGAAAAGGAAGACTACCCCACCAAATCCGTCATCCCTAAAGAAATCTAAGGCCACCCGAACTACGTTTAAGACTACCCTCACACAGGACGACTTCGACTTCTTGATCACTGTGCTAAATGATACCTCACTAGAGATCGTAGAAAAGCAAGAAGCGAAGTAGGAGGAGGTTTTCAGCCAGATCAAGGGTGAACTTCAAGAAGTGCAGTAGGCACTCTAGTCCATCAGAGAAGTTTCTATGACACCCTTGACAATTGAAACAATAGGAACAACTGATGAGCCCACCCAATTTCGCCAGATCGCCGAGAAAGTCGAAGCTCGCCTTCGACGAGCTTAAGAAGATAAAACACAAGCCACCCAGGCTTTGGCACAATTACAGAGCGCACATATAGTACAACAAAGGAAGGAAGAACATGAAAATATTTCCCTGGAAGTGAAGTGGGAGGAGGAAAAAGCATTGTTACAAAAGAGCAAGGACCAGTTGCTAGCAGAGCAACTTGAAGTACAATAAAGAGTTCATAGAGCACTTCGCTCTGTGATGGTCATTGAAGTGAAAATTGAAGAACGTGTCCCACAGTAGGTGGCACAAATTGAAGAAGTAATCCAACAAATTCAGCACCGCATCATAGATATGGAACTTCGTACCATGCCTGAGACCCCACAAGAAGTAAGAGATTTGAGGGAAGGAACTGCTTGTAGCGCAGTTTGCCAATTAAAAACCTTGGCTTTGGAATGTAAGCAGCTGAGTGCTAGAAGTGCCCAGACTTATGAGAACCTCACAGAGAACCCAGAATTGCAGACATTAGAAGCACAACTCCAAGAAGCAAATCAACATGCAGATACGCTACAGGCGCAGCTGAAGGCCTTGACCCCAGTTGAGAGAATGAAGTGATTTACAGAAAAACGCACCGCCCAACAACAGGTACACATGCTGGAAAGTAAAGTGATTGAAGTCTCTCAACGAATTCAACCACTCCAAGAGAAATAATGCAAATTGTTCACTAAAGTTGAGAGCCAGGCAACCAATCTTGAACAGGTTGTCATCACTACAGAACAACGCATGGAAGGACCAGTAAACGACGCAGTGATTCAGGAGTTCACTGAGAAAGAGGCTGTCACACGACAACAGGTCAAAGTAGCTCGGGACAAGCTCGAGACATTTGAAGCAGAGCGTATCAGACCAGAGTGACACGGGACGAGTCACAGGTGAGTGTTGGGGGCCTGTTGGCCCTTGACCAAGTTTTGAGGAACGCCTGGTCATATTTGACCATTTTTGGACATCGACACCCTATCAAATATGGAGTGCCAGGAGAAGCAGAGATCATGGGATCTCGACCCACTTTTGGGGCCCTTTTAGGGTTTTGGGTTAATGTAATGGGAAAGGGATGTTGGCCCATGGATTTACCCATGTTTTAGGCCTATGTTGTAAAGTGTAAATAAGTAGCTAGGAAATGTAAGAAGTGTTGATGGCTTAGTGCTAGTAATTAGATCTGTGTGATCAAATATAAATGATCTGTGCATGATTCTAAGAGGCTTGCAGACCTAAGTGCAAGTGCTGTAAGTGCTGAGTGCACGGATTGTAAGAAGGCTCTGTGCTAGATCTACACAGGGAAGGAGGATCTAGCGAGGTGCACACAGATCTCCTGTCCTATGCAGAGTACAAGTTAAGCTCTATGATGTAATCAGATTGACCAAAGCTAATAAATAAGAAGAAGACTTTGTGGACGTAGCCCCAGGGTGGGGGTGAACCACATAAACCTGTGTGTCATTCTTTGTGTTGTTGCTTCCTTGTGTTTTCACTATCTTGCTAAGTGCTCTGCCATGATTATACATATTTTCTTATGCTTTGTGATTCACTAGATGTATATGAATAGTATATCTGATGTGTATGAGGATGCTTAGTGTTGATCTACAAGATCTAATATGTTTTGTTGTTGCTAAGCACTGAAATATCTTATATCTGAGAAAGTACTGCGATGTTTTGTATTATCTATGAAGTACAATAAGGGTGAATAAGTGATGAATGAATGATGTTGAGTTCTCTGTAAAGGATATAATCACAGATTTGTGCCCCAGCTAAGGTTGCAGACACCTGAGTCTTGCAGCCACCCCTGTCTCTACCTGGGGTGAGACTTCATCTGCTTCGCAGGTGTTGCCGAAATGGCCGGTAGTTAGGGATTTGCTAGTTTGCTCTTGAGCGTCGAACCCTGGGTCTGCCCCTGTGACAACACATGCCCTCCCCCTTGAAGAACATCCTTGTCCTCAAGGCTTCATATGAGGGAATTATTGTAGAATTGTGGTCGGCTCCTAGGTGACATCTTATGGAGGTGTATCTTTCCATTGGACGAACACTTCCTAGATGGTGAGCTGACGGAGATGACACTCTCTCTAGGCCAAGACTACTTGTGGCTACAACCATATGGAACCTTCTTCATCCAACTCAGGGAGACTAGTTTGAGTTTGGCACTTAGTTCCAATCACCTTCTTTAAAAAGGAAACATGAAAAACATGATGGAGCTTTGACTGACTAGGTAGAGCTAACTGATAGGCCACCGATCCCACACGCTTGAGCACTGTATAAGGACCATAAAATGTGGGCACACGTTTCTCACAGTGTTGACCTTTTAGTGAAGTATGCTTATAAGGTTGTAGTTGAAGAAATACTTGGTCCCCTTTAATAAAATGGCGTTCGGAACAACCTTGATCTGCTTATTGCTTCATGCGATTTTGAGCCATGAACAAATTGTCTTTAAGGGCATGAATAATAGCCTTGCAGACTGTAAGATTTGTGTCAACATCCTGAACCTTCGATACCCCTGGAATATAGGAGAGAACAGATGGGGGATTTTGGCCATAGACTGCTTCAAAATGAGTCATGCGAGTAACAATATGGTAAGATGTGGTGTACCACCATTTAGCTAGGGGTAACCATTGAGCCCACTAATTTTTCTGTTGAGATGAAAAACACCTCAAATATGTTTCCAAACACTTGTTGACAATTTCAGTCTGGCCATCCATTTGGGGATGATATGCAGTGATGAGATGCATTTGGGTGCCCTGTATCTTGAAAAATTCTTGCCAAAAATTGCTGGTAAAAGTGGGGTCTCTGTCAGAGACAATAGAATTAGGCATTCCATGAAGCTTGAGGATATTATCCATGAATATTTGAGCCATTGTGGTGGCTGTGAATGGGTGTTGAAGAGAAAAAAAATGAGCAAATTTGGAGAGACGATTGACGACCACCATGATGACTGACTTATTGCCCGATTTAGGTAAGCCTACAATGAAGTCCATAGAAATATCTCTCCAAATAGCAGGGGGAATCAGAAGCGGTTGTAGTGTGCCCAGAGCTTTGGGAGTTTCTCCCTTGTTGCATTGACAGACCTCACATTCAGCCACAAAGGTGCAACCATCCTGTTTCATACCCTACCAGAAAAAAGAACATTTAACCCGTTCATAGTTTTTGGTAAATCCTAAATTCCCAACTGTGGGTGAGGCATGAAGTTCATAAAGCACTGTGGATTTAAGTTGGGATTGCTTGCATAAATAAAAATGACCTTTGTAGTGAAGCTCTTCATGATTCCAAGAGTACACTGGAGAAACTGAAGAATTGTGTTGCAATTAGTGGAGCAAGCTAGAATTTTTGGGGTCTTGCAACCATTCCTGATGAAAATCTTGGAGCCAATCTGGTACAATGAAGGATAGGGAGAAAAGCGACTCGTCTTCTTCATATTTCCTAGAAAGAGCATTGACCACTATATTTTCCTTGCCCTTCTTGTAAATGATCTCATAATCATAGCCAAATAGCGTGGTCACCCATTTTTGATGCTACGGGGATGAAATTCATTGTTCCAGGAAATACTTGAGACTTTGATGATCAATTTTGATTTGGAATCGTTGACCCAATAAATAAGGACGCTAGAGATCCACAACATGAAAAATAGCTAACATTTCATTTTTATAAATGGATTGGCCCAAATGTCACTCTGAAAGTTGTTTTCTAACGAAGGTCAAGGCCCTGCCATCTTGCATGAGGACGGTTCCAATTCCTTTCCCGGAAGCATCACATGCCAATACAAATGTATTTGTGAAGTTTGGGAGTGATAAGACATAGGTTGAGCACATAACATGTTTTACGGCTTGGAAGGAATTATCTGCAGCTGAAGTCTAAGTGAAAGGATTCTTTTTAAGGAGGGAAGTGAGAGGAGCTGCAATCTTTCCATAATTCCGAACAAAATTCCTATAATAGCACGTTAAACCCAGAAAACCACACAAGCTCTTAAGAGTTTTAGGGCGAGGCCAATCTTGCATAGATTCAATTTTCTTAGGATCCACTCAGACACCATTCTTGTGGACAATATGACCCAGGTATTCCACTTCTTAGGCACCAAAGGCACATTTAGATTGTTTGAGGAAAAGTTGGTGCTTAGAGAGTAAATGGAGAACTTGATTCACATGGGAGAGATGGGATGACCAAGTTTTACTATAGATGAGAATATCATCAAATAAAACTAAGACAAAATGATGAAGAAAAGGACGAAAGACATGATTCATAAGAGTTTGGAAAGTGGAAGGAGCATTACACAATCCAAAGGGCATTACCAAGAATTCATAATGAATCTCATGAGTACAAAATGTAGTCTTGGGAATGTCTTCTTATTTCATACGAATATGGTGGTATCCAAAACGTAGATCCAATTTGGTGAAGTACAGAGCACCACTCAATTCATGCAAGAGGTCATCAATGACAGGAATGGGGAATTTGTCTTTGATTGTGAGTTTATTGAGGGCACAAAAATCATGACACATGCGCCAAGTACCTTCTTTATTGAGTACCATGACCATAGGGGAATAATAGGGGCTTGTACTAGGAGAAATAACATTGGCTTCTAGTAATTCATGAATATTTTTCTCAATTTCATTCTTTTTGGAAAAGGGATGACGATAAGGTCGAATGTTGGGAGGAAGACTTCTCAGGATGAGAGGGATGGAATGATTATGGACTCCATGGGAAGGGGGAAGTTCTATGGGAGTGGTAAAAACAACTTGGTGGTGGGAAAGGATAGATTGGAGGTCAGGATGCACATAAAGTGTATCAACAACATGAATGGAGTGGAGTTGGGATATAATCCCCAAATGGCCTTTTTTGAGGAGCTTTTCCATGCGATGGGAACTAATCATCTTAGGGGATCCTGTTGTGATGCCTTGGAACTAATACTATTGTCCATCTTGTTGGAATTGCATGGTCAAGTCCTTAAAATCCATGAGAATGGGTCCTAGAGTGAGTAACCATTCGACACCAAGAACAATGTCACAGCCACCCATGTCTATAGTAAACATATGGGATTTCAGGTGATACTGACCAATTTGGAGTCACACATTTTCACATCGTCGCCCACATTTCATGGAACCACCATTGGCAATCATGATTTGAAAATTATTGACTACATGAATGTAACAATTGACTTCTTGGGCAATGCGACAATGAATAAAATTATGGGTACTACCACTGTCCACAAGGATGATGAATGTCCTATTTTTGATGTAACCAATGAATTTGAGAGTATGTGGAGGAGAGAATCCAGTGAGGGCATTAAGTGAAATCATCGGGTCAATTTCTGGTGGGTCAGAGGGTGGGGTGAGGTCAGATGGTCGTGGTAGTTCCTCAATAGGTGGAACAAGAACATCTTCTTCAGAAATATCCTCGGTCATAGCCATAAAAAGATTTTGTTCCTTACACTTGTGCTCGGGAAAATATTTGTCATCACAATTATAACAAAGACCCTTGAGTTGGCATTCAACCATTCATCCTTGGTTAATTTATGGACCTTGAGGGGAGTTGCAGGAGGGGCATAATTGGTGGGTTTAGGGCGAGGAGGAAAGGAGGGTTTGCAGGTCTGGGAGGATACAATTTGTTGTGCTTCCTTGGCTCGTCGAGTAGCTTCCATCCAAGTCTGGGGGTGTGCCATGAGAATATGGGCACAGATTTCATCTTTGAGGCCACTGATAAAGAATTCCCTAAAGAAAGCATCTGACATGCCCACCATTATGCAAGCCAAGTGCTCAAATGTGGCAATAAAGTATTCCACTGTCCCAGACTGCTTTAACTTGGTCAAACAACCTAAATGGTGGGTGTTAGAGTCAAAGTAGTCATAATGTTTGGCCACAAACTGTGTCCAAGCAACATACCCTTGGCATTCCTTTTTGTGCCATTGCCACCATTTCCATCATTCCGGATCCAAATGTAGGACACCATAATGAATCTTGGTTAAATAATCAATAATGCCATGCAAAGATAAATAATGTTCCATTTGGGTGACCCAGTCTGTGGGATCCGATCCATCAATTTTTCACCTCAATTCTGGGAGGGCAGCGGTCTCGAGAAAATTGGTTAGTATGAGGACCTTGGTAATGGGAAGAGTCATGGTCATCCTGATAAAATGGTTGTTTAGAAGAGGAACGGTTCTGGGAACAACCAGTGAAGTGTTCTTTAAGGTCTTTTATGTATGAACATTGTTACTTCAGGATTGCAATATCTGAATTGATTGAGATAAGTTTGGCATTGATATTCTTGATGTATTCCTGGTTCTGGTGGTTGTCAGGAATCAATGTATTGAGTTCTTGGGCTTTGGTGGTAGCCATTTGGAAAAATGGGTAGGCAAATGGTATAGGGGAAACAAAAGGATTCTGAAGGAGTGGGTGGGACCACTACAAAGAAGCATGTCAAATGATAAGTACCACTATGATCAGGGAGAAAAGGGGGATCCAATGGGATAGTAGCCAAATAAGGGTGCTGGGGAAGGGTCGGGTCCACAATTTCTTTTTTGTTAAAAAGGATAGGTATCACTGGAATCGGGGAAAAGAGAGGAACCCAATGGGATAGGTCCCAAATAAGTGTGTCGATGGGACCACTTTTTTTTTTATACTCCTACGGAGTTATACTCTGGCCTGAATAATACTGCAGTGACGAAATGCCCAAATGCTTAACAGGAAGAAAAAGGCACAGTTGTGTGAAAATATATATTGTTTTTTATGTTTTTGTTTCTGTCCATATGGGTAGGTTATTCAAGGTTTCTACATACAAGGGTTTTCCCTGTGTTATAGCTCTCTGATATACGTGCGGGGTCCAATAGTAGTACTTGGCCCAATATCTCAGGGCACCAACTAAGGAGGCTAGACCGTTCCCTTAGCCGTACTACCTGACTACCCAGGTACTAGATAGTATCTTCCTGAGTGTTGTTCTCGGTGGCACTATAGTAGTCAGGCGGTCGATCAGTTTATCTATGGAGGTCTTAAGGAAATCTAGGCCGATCTGTATAGAGGTGTTGCCTGATGCGCTATGTTAGGGTCCTAACCCGCACATAGGTAGAACAATATATTCAGATGTAATAAAGGTGAATATTAATAAGGCCTTTCAATAAAATAGAATAAGGCGGATGTAAGAAGACCTAATAGAAGCTTTCACTTCTAGAAGGATCTTCCTCTAGATGCTTCGTTTAATAGACATATTTAGTATAAATAGGAGTCGAGGGTATGAGAACCCTATCTTGGATAATATTGTAATAGAGCGCTGCTCAACTAGAGGTTGTCCCCTCGAAGAGGCCTGTGAACATTTCTTTTAGAATCAAAGTGCTATTTCTGTTGTTGTTATTATATCATTTCAGTGCTATTGTGGTGATTGTTCTGGTTATATTGCTGTTATTTTGCCATTTCTAGCATTTTATTTATGTTCTTCATACTTTTTATATTTGGTATATTACAAGTGGTATCAGAGCACTTTCCTCGGCAGAAAGTGTGGGTTAATTTTTTTTCTTCAGGGTAGAGACGTATTCCAGCGTCTTTAAGCCATAGAGATCTATCATTACATGCATAAACCCATGGTTGAGGGATTCATACACGCAGGAAATACAAGTGGTTCTTAAGCACACATCTGTTGGCCACCCTTGTTAGTACCCCTTCGAGTGGTAGCGCATCAGACAACACCTATGTACGGATCGACCTAGATTACCTGAAGCCCTCTTTAGATAAATTGATCGATCGCCTGACTGCTATAATGTCACCGAGAACAACACTCGAGAAGACACTCTTTAGTACCTGGGTAGTTAGGTAGTATGGATAAAGGTACGGTCTATCCTCCTTAGTTAGTGCCCTGAGATATTGGGCCGAGTACTACTGTTGTACCCCACACGTATATTAGAGAGCTATAGCACAGGGCAAACCCTTGCCTGTAGAACCCTTGAATACCTAACCCTTGGGGACAGAAACATAAACAAATTAAAACAGACAAGATCTATTGCCGTGCAACTGTGTTCAGGTTGCCAAATCACTACATATTTCTTCCTGGTTAAGCATTTGGGCATTTCATCACTGCAGTATTCTTCAGACTAGAGTATAACTCCACATGTGTAAGAAAAAAAAAAAAAAGAGTCTGGAATTTTTTTCACCATTATTTGAGACCTATTCCATTGGATTCATCTCTTTGCCCTTATCACATTCATCCATATCATTTTTCAGCAAAATTTTTTACTCTGCCCACCCCTTTTCAGTTCCCCCATCCTCATGGCCCATACCCGTAGCCAAGACTTGGAAGCTCGCTTCAACACCTTGCAATTTGGTCTCATCGAGACCCAACAAGAAGTGAAACAACTCAGTGCCAATGTTGCCGCCATCAATACAACCATGCAATACTCAATGGAGGAAATCAAACAAGACCTCACCACCCAGCTTGAATCTGTCTTTTCGGCACTCTGCACCAAACTGTATATCCCTATAGATAACCCTTGCTCTTCCTCACCTCCACATACTGAAGGTGACCATTCCTCTCATTCCCATAACTTTCAGAACCATCACTTTCAATGTGACCTACACCTTCCACGGGTGGATGTGACCAAATTTGATGGCTCAGACCCCACTGGTTGGGTAACCCAAATGGAACATTATTTATCTTTATACGACATTACATATGACTTGGCCAAACTCTGGTATAGTGTTCTCCATCTAGATTAAGAATGTTGGCAATGGTGGCAATGGAGAAAAACTTCTCATCAAGGGTATATTTTTTGGACACACTTTGTGGCAGAGCTTTATGAACACTTTGACATTGACACCAACCATTTGGGCCATTTGAAAAAGTTGAAACAATTAGGAACAATGGAAGACTTTATAGCTGCCTTTGAGCGCCTGGGTTTTAGAATAGAGGGCATGATTGATGCCTTTTTCCGAGAGTGTTTTATCAGTGGCCTCAAGGATGAGATTCAGGCCCATGTCTGTTGGCATTTTTTTACAGGCAATGTATGCTTGTCATTGATGGAAAGTACAACAGTGATGATGGCTTGAGTACAGGAAGGATGTGTCAGGCGGGCACTAGAAATCTTTTGGGAAGACGCTGAAGAGCAAGCTTGACAAGATCAGAGTATACAGTGATGGATCTCATTGAAGATTTCCCAATGAACGTCAGATCTGAGCCCGAGGTCCGACAGGCGTTGGATCTAGGAGGACTTAGACGCTCTTTAACGAGCAAGGTGAAATGAGAAATGCCGAAAGAGGAACATCAACAAAGAATTTCACATACTGGGCGTAAACTTCCTTTCGAAGTTTCGGATACCGGGAAATTGAGAAGTCAATAATTGAGACTCTTCAACACAGGAGTCCCGGAGTTGCGAAATCCAGGATCCCGAAATCCTAAAAGAGGCACATAAATGAAGAGTTTTTGAAGACCGGGAAATAACTCCATTTCGGAGTTTCGGGTACCAAGAGTTGGAAGAGTCAAGACTCTTCATCATCAGGAGTCCCAGAGTCGTGAAATGCGAAATCCCGAAATCGTGAAATAGGTGCATCGCTCGAAGTTTTGACTACCGAAGTTTCGGAAACCAGGAGATAGGGATGTCATGAACTCTCGTCATCAAGAGTCTCGAAGTGCCGAAATGTGAAATCTCGAAACCCGAAAGAAGGCACATCACTCAGAGTGTTTGTCAGGCTGCTATATTAAAGATTTTAATGACCTGAAAACACTGAATTGTCAAACCAGGGTAAGTGAACTTATAGATGCTAATTCCTATCTAAAGACTACTCTTAGAAGAAAACAAAAACTCACTCTTAGAAAATGAACCCTAATGATTATCTTGAAACTCATCATCTCCTATTTTAATTCATCAAAGGAAAACAGTTCTGTGCTTAAGTGCAGGTACTTCTATTTCTATTCTAATGTGATTTCGCAAGACTATCTACCACTATCTTTAATCATCTAATCATCACTATTTCTATCTAAGCTATAAAAGAAAGATTGTTTCCTAAAATCCTGTTAATTCAACATCAAAGATAAATCTAAATCTATTCGTAGGAAAATAAAGAAATATCCTATTTACCCTACTGGTACTGGAAGCTTCCTCTAATTCAATTGCAACCTAACTATCCTAACAGAGCAGAGTAAACTAACTATCCTAATCAAAACAAAGTAAATTCAAACTCGCACTCACTTTAATTCACGTTCAGATTGAAAACTGGAAACTTAGTAACTCTAGTTCATGCTTTAAATTCTACAAGAATCAACCATGCTGTCAACATTCATCAACGTAGAAGATATTAATATGATGGAAATGATACAATTGAAGAACGATTAAGCAAGAATCTGAATAAGTTAATTCCTAAACTCAAATAAGCTAACATGCATGCAAATCCTAAGATACTGAAATAAACTAACTCTAATACAGAGAAAAGTAGCGACTTGAACCTGTTGGCGGGCCCAACCAAGAGGTGCAATCGCCGAAAGGAAAACCAGAACTACTCAGATCATTCTACGCAAACATTGTTCATGCTTCACGCTCCATTTACTCAAGAAAATAACTCAAATCATATAACAGCGAAGTAACATAACGCATAAGCAGATTGTATTAGCAGAAATGTATCATAGCATAACATAACCAACGTTTCTTAGGAGCAATTCTCTGTTTTTATAGATCCTCCTCAAAAATAGTTTAAAACAAAAATACATTAATTCAAACGGATCCCAGATCCGAAAATAACTCAAGATTAGTTAAAAATGGTCTTCACGTCTTCATGACACGCAGTGCCACGAAGTGTGAATCATGAAGTATTAACAACTCAGTTCTATAATCTCTCCTTGAATCAGCATATGAGTGATGACTCAATCTATCATGTAAATCGCACTGTCTACCACTCTGGCCATATCGCGAGGATCTTTAGCAGCTTCGTTGGTATCTCCACTGGGTGCGAGCTGGTACCTGGTACTGGAAAATCCTGTTTCAAATAGAAATAGTACCTAACTCATGCCACATTAGTTTCAATATTAATTTAAAGTATCAAAACACATAAAAATGACTTGAAACGTAAGAATACCTTGAGTAGCCCCATTTAGTGGTAAAGAGATGTCAAGTGTGTCATAACAAGGCCAGAAGGGGTGGTACTGGGTATGGAAATGGAGGTCTTTTTGATATGATGTAGGCAAAACATAGTCAAAACTGGAGACTAACATTCCCCCAAACTGAAGTCTTTGCATGTCCTCAGGCAGTCAAAAAGTCAAAAACTGAGATTCATCAGAGCGTTGCAGCAGCTGCAACCAACATTTGTAACTTCTCATGCTTCTTCAGGTTTCTGATTTCCTTCTTGAGGACTCGATTGATGATGATATGCTTCCTGGCAGTCTTCTGCAATCTCCTGATCTTCTGGAAAAGATCCTTATTCTTTCGTTTTAATCTTTCAATTTTGGACAAGAAATGAGTTTGCCTGACTTTCATGAGTTCATTCTCTGTTTTGATATGTCGATCCAATACAGTGTACTCATGTAGCTTCTCTTTCAACCTGTTATTCCTGCTTTCTAGTCTGGCTAGCATTGGTCTCAAGGATTTACTGGAGGAAATTTCACAGTAAGATTCAAATGTTTTATCATGTCCTGGCTGTGTTTGAGGACTGGATGCATGAGTGAACTCATCTGGATTTTGATCATGGGTGTCAACTGGATCGGGATTGTCAACTGGGCTAAGTTCAGGAGTGAACTCTTTATATATTTGAGTAGGGGTATCTGTGGGAATTCGAATTGGCTTGTCCTGCTCAATTTCTTTGGGCTCAGTAGCTTGCCGATCCACTTTACGGACTTTTCTAATTAATTGGGACAGAGTCCAAGTCATTTCAGAGGGATCTGGAGCCTCCTCATGATCATCCACACTTTGTAACCTCTCCTGTGGTGGGTAACTGGGCATAGAGTTATCCATTCCTGACAATGTGCTTTTACATTTTCGTTTTGGATTTCTCCTAGGTTTGTCAGTCAACTCTGCCAGTTCTTCCACGTCAATAATGTTCATAGCAGCTGGGGAAGATATTGGAATTTCAACATTTTCCTCTGTAGGAGTAGTGTTCTTCATAGTTTCATAATTGGTTTCCACTCCATCAGATCCATGGGCATCAACTGAATGGTCTGGATCAGGGTTTCCAGCACTGGCTTCAATTGTGCTATCTGGTATGTTCTTAGGGTCATCACAGATTTTGGTCGGGGTTTTAACCCTCTTTTTCCTAGAGTTCAGCTTCTTCTGTGGGGGAACAGGCTTAACACTTCTATCTTTAGACTTGTCAGAGGCTAGGGTTTTTACAATGAACATATCCCAAGTTTCTTGTTTCTTGGACAGCGCAGACTTAATCAATATCTTAACAAGACCAAAATGAAATAGACTTCCTAGAAAATCTTTGGCCTTTCGGACCTGTTCTGCCATTTTCTTTAAACTTTTCAACAGAAAGAAGGGTATGTTCAGCAGATGATTACCTTTGAAATGTAGCAGGAGTCGGGCATGGCAGGGAAATATGATTGTGTACCGTCCTTCACAAGTGAGGTAACGTTGGAGGATAGCTAGCAACTCAGCCCATTGTGGCTCTAACCATGACCGCGATGTCCCCTCTGACCACTGTGTTTTTCGATATTGTGGTTTTAGAAGCTGCGTGCAGAGCTTCTTGTCAACAGACTGACCCTTTGTCCATCTCTGACCAGTGGTGGGCAGTTGAATTTCTTCTGAAATGAATTTCTCCATGACTTCGAACTCGAGCTCGCCCGCTTTAGCGAACCCACCCTGAAAATGCAGAGCGAACTGAAGCGTAATTGCATCATTATATCCATTGAATTTCTTAAGAAACGGCTCCCATCCTGCTTTCTGAAAAATGTCTCTGGTGGCTTCATACTCTGGAAGGGCCTCTAAGTCTGCATATGTCTCCGGTTCATGACGATTTGCCACCATGATTGTATTTGATAGCACAGGGAAGGTCTATGGGTGAGCAGCGAAATTTAGATGAGGGTGACGAGGGAAGAGAGTGTGATGAAGGAAGTAGTCAGGAGAAAAATCATAGGAGAACATTTGAATTGTCGTGGGGATCGATAGTGTGTAGGAAAATGATGACAGTCGTACATGAGTGCAGAGTTTTATCATATACGAGTCATGTCGAACTCAACTCAGGTAATGTTGTGCATTTTCATGATATGAAATGTCGAGTTGGGTTGGTTCATTAGGTACAGATCATGGGTATGATGAAACATTATGGAGTAAACAAGGCATCCTCAGTTCAAACCATTAATATGTAAATTAATACAGTAAATCAACATGAACTAAGCGTACCTGAGTTAAATTACCTATCCCCTTTGTTATGCATTTCTTGCTGTAGAGTTTTTTTTTCTTTTGAAGTCAAGTCTGGATCTGGAGGGTGCGAAAATTGTAATTGCTCTTTGTATTTCTGATGACCACTGTAGCTGATAGATTCTGTGCTGGTACTGACTGGTACTGATGAAACAATCAGGAATCTACAGAGAAATTTGAACCAATAATATCCTGCTGAGAAAAACTTGCTGTTTATAACAACAAATTATCTGATGATGATCCCTGAACTTGGATTTTGCTCTGTCTTGAAAAAGATCAACTGAAATCATGTCTTCAATAGCTTCAAAGCTTTATCCCATGGTACAATTCTGATTTGTGTGAATGAATGTTTCGGAGTCGAACACAAACATAAATCATCGGATTACCGGCCATTAATGAATGTCGTTAACCGATGCGAGATGACCCACCAGTGATGTCAATGGGCCTCAAGGTACCTACAACACGTCTTAACAGGTACGAATAGAGGTCTTGGTGTCGAGTCACCTGTAGGATCTACCAACCAAGGGACATTGGTGTATTCCCAGGGTTGTTAGCAAGGACATCTACCATTGAGGCATGCAGAGTCCAGGGTACTAAATAATCTCTAATATCTGCTCCAGATAAGGTGTTGATGTCGATGGAGTGAGATTTGTTGGAAGGTGGACCTTAACGTATTCCACATCATCCAACACGAGTGCAGATAGAAATCTTGCAGACATAATTTTTTTGGAACAGTAATCACTTACTTGTGGATTTTATGAGCCCAAGTTAGTACATGCTCATTGCTTCCTCATGTTTGAAGAGTCTGAGGAAATGCTAAAAGAAGACTCTAAGGGGGTTTCTTTTCCATAATAATTCACCAGGTCTGGTAAAGAATAATCCTTCCTGATAGATGCCCCTTTCATACTTTAATGAGCAATCAAAGAGAGCAAACAAGCTCAAATTTATTTGTTTCAAAACAAGTCAGTTATATTGATAAGAAAATTTCATGAAATAAAATAGTCTTACCCTCTTACCTATTGCGAGAGAGTGATAAAGTTCAGTTCTGTACTTGCTTTGAAAAACCTGTAAAACTGAAAAAAAAATGTCAACATATCCAAAAAGAAGAAAATAAATGTTTTTTTTTTTTATATATATTATTTGATTTTTTTTATTTTCTGCTAAAAATTTATTATTTACAGAATCTTAAAACAGTATGAATGATCAAAGATCAGCAGGAGTAGAAGACTCTTCTCCCACTATCTTTATTTATGTTTGCTTGGCAACTTCTTGTAAGAAATCATCTTTTGACAAAGGTTTGTTGTACACTTTTAATCGATGTCCATTTACTACAAAGGAATTCTGAGAATCATCTATGGTTTTAATCCTGACAGAACCATTATCAAAAAAAGTTTCTACTTCATAAGGTCACAACCATCTTGTTGTAAGTTTCCCTTTGAAAGTTTTGTATTTGGAATTGAACAGTAATGCCCAATCCCCTGGTTGAAAATGCTTTTTCTTGATGTATTTGTCATGCCATTTGCTGCGTTGATTTTGACAAGGATGGTCCTTTGAAGCGCATCCTGCCTCATTTCTCCCAATTCATTAAGTTGCATGACTCTGTGTTTCTGTGCTTCACTCAAATCCAACCCCAATTCTGCTGCTAGGCGGAATGTATGAATCTGAAATTCTATGGGAAGGAGAATTTGCTTGCCAAATACCAGTTCGTAAGGAGTATGGCCAGTGGTATTTCTCCATGTAGTCTTGTATGCCCATAAAGCCTATGGAAGTCTATCTGCCCAATCTTTATGATGTAAGTGTATGGTCTTGGTCAGAATAACCTGTAGAACTTTATTTGTAGATTCCACTTGCCCATTGGCTTGTGGATGGTATGGAGAGGACTTACAATGTTTGATCCCATATTTATCTGTGAGTTCTTTCATCAACTTGGAAGTAAATTGGGCACCTTGGTCGGTAACAATCTCTCGTGGGACACCGAAGCGGGTAAAGATATCTTCATACATAAACTCAACCACTGATTTCTCAGTTGCCTGATATAGGGATTTCGCTTCTACCCACTTGGTCACAAAATCTGTGCACACCAAGATGTACTTCTTCTTTCTTGACATTGGAGCAATTGGCCCTACAAAATCAAGTGCCCATTTATCGAATGGTTCAATCACAACTTGTGTTCGTAAGGGCATCTCGTCTGCTGCAGTGGGCCTTCCCATCCTTTGACAACTATCACAACTCCTCACATATTTCATTGCATCCTTGAACAATGTCGGCCAATAGTATCCTGATTGCAAAACCTTATATTCCGTTCTCTTGTCAGAGAAATGTCCTCCACATGGCCCATCATGACAGGCCTGGAAGATATCGGGAATTTCATCTTCCCAGACACATCTCCTAATAATCATATCAAGACTTGTGTAGAAGAGATCACTTCCCACCCAAGAATAGTAAGCACTTTGTTGGATAATTCTTTTCTTTTGTGGTGGTGATAAGTGAGCTGGTAATCTTCCTGTAGCTAAGTAATTTGTTGTATCTGCAAACCAAGGGGTTTTAACAGCTACTGCAAACAAATTTTCATCAGGGAAGTTATCATTCACTGGGATATCAGTACTATCTTGGGGAATACGAGAAAGAAAATCTGCAACTACATTCTCTTTCCCTGGCCGATCAACTATAGTGATGTTGAATTCTTGAAGCAGCAAAATCCATCGTGTGATTCTACCAGTAGTAACTGGTTTGTTCATCAAGAATCGGATAGCAGAATGGTCAGTGTGAACAAAAACCTCATATCCATTAATGTAGTGACGAAATTTGTTGATGGAATGAACTACTGCTAAAAATTCCTTCGCTGTTACTGTGTAGTTCAATTCAGGAGGGGTAAGATTTTTGCTGGTAAAATAAATTGCATAATTCTGTTGGTTTTCTTTTTGCCCAAGCACTCCTCCTAAAGCAGTGTCTGAGGCATCAGTTGAAATATGGAAAGGAAGGGACCAATTTGGTCCTCTGAGAATAGGTGCCATAGACACTTTTTCTTTTAACTCCTCAAAAGCACTCTGACAATTATCATCCCAACATAATTCTACGTCTTTCGATAATAGTTTAAACATGGGGCTGGCTATTTTTGTGAAGTTTTCAATAAATCGACGGTAATAACCAGCATGTCCCAAAAAGCTTCTCACATCTTTCTGGGTTTTTGGAGAGGAAAGATTAAATATC
This sequence comes from Picea engelmannii, assembly GCA_009831015.1. Lineage (NCBI taxonomy): Eukaryota > Viridiplantae > Streptophyta > Pinopsida > Pinales > Pinaceae > Picea > Picea engelmannii. Next base: position 364,657 of record ML778852.1, on the reverse strand, counting down.
ACCTCAATTTTGGCTGGGTCAACTTTAATTCCTTCAGTAGACAGATGATGACCCAACACAATTCCCTTAGTTAATAACATTTTACATTTCTCGTGGCTGAGGGATAGATTTGATTTCTGGAAGCGAATCAAGACTTTCTCCAGGTTACTTAAGTCTTCTTCGAAGGTGTTACCATAAACAGTAAAATCGTCCATGTAAACCTCCACACAGTCATGAATTAAGTCAGCAAAGACACCAAGGACAACTCTCTGAAATGTGGCAGGAGCATTGCATAATCCAAAAGGAAACACTTTATAATCATAAGTTCCCCAAGGACATGTGAATGTTTTCTTGTCCTGGTCTTCAGGAGCAATCTGTATCTGGTTGTATCCACTATATCCATCGAGGAAAGAAAAATATCTTTTTCTAGCCAAGGTATCCAAAACCTGATCTATGAAGGGTAAAGGAAAATAGTCTTTCAGGGTTGCCTTGTTCAACTCCCTAAAGTCTACACACATTCTCCATTTCCCTGTCATTTTCTTGGGTACCACAACAAGAGGTGAAACCCATTTGCTGTCAGAGATTGGATAAATGAATCCAACGTTTAATAATTTATGTAATTCTTCTTTTACAAAGTCTTTTAGGATTGGATTCATTCGCCTTTCTGGTTGTCTTACTGGGGTTATCCCTGGTTGGATATAGATGTGGTGAATGCAGGTGTCAGGGTGTACTCCCCTCATATCAGTATATTCCCATGCAAAAGCCCTTGACTGTTCTTTCAAAAGTTTTGTGACTTGTTCCTGTTGGCTAAGACTCAATTCAGAGTTGATGTATAGACATCTACCTGGGCTAAGTTCTACTGGAATGGTATATGGCCCTGAGTGTTCAGAAATGGTGAAAACCATGGATGGTGAAAATGAAGAAAATAACTCACTTCGTTCTTGAAATTATTCTCTGAAAATTTGATCATATTGAAGATAGGTTTGTGGGAACTCAACATTTTATGTCACAGAAAGAAATTGATTTAAAATGTCATCCTCTGTAGGTTCTTGCAGTGCATGGAACTCATCAACACCGAATAAATATTCTTCATCATCATTCTCATAATAGGGACACTTCAACCACCATAATTCTTCTGTAACTGGCCTGGCAGGTGGAAACAGAGTAAGTTTCTGTGAAGAAATACCATTTGAGATAAACGTATCCCCACCACGACATCCTATGAAAGCGTTGGCTGTGGCTAGCCAAGGTCTCCCTAAGATGATTGGATGGCCTTTTGTGGGATACTTTGAATGAATAATCATGAAGTCAATAGGATATTCCCACGAAGCTAAAGTCACAAGGATGTCATCAAGAACTCCAGCAGGTTTTATAGTGGTTCTGTCAGCCAGTTCAAGGACTGTAGGAGTAGGACGAAGGAATTGATTTAGTTGTAACGGTTCCACTGTGTTGATGGTAATTATATTAATGGATGCACCTAGATCAACTAAAGTATTACCAATAGAAACATTTTTGATAGTCACTGAAACTATTGGGTTCCTTGGGTTGGCATACTTTACCATCTTAGGTGTTTCAGAAATACAATTTGATGACTGTCCTACTAGGTGTATTGTGGGTGGATCTTTCTGTTTTCGACCTGGTTTCTTAATGCATAGCTCTTTGATGGTTTTGGAATAGATGGGGACATATTTGATTGCTTGTAACAATGGAATATTGACACAGACATTTCTTAGTTCATTCATGATGTCAAACTCAGATTGGACAATCGGTTTTTCAATGAGCAACCTTTTAGGAAAAGGAGGCGTTTGGGGAACCTGAGTTTGTGTTTTATGCTGTGATTCAGATTCTTTATGTTTTGGAATGATAACATCTTTCAGGGGTATCTTATTTCATAAATTATCCATAGACTCATCTTCATGTTCTTGGATAATTACTCTTGGTGCTGTTTTTGTTATGGGTTGAATTTTATTTAAAATTTTTCCAGATCTCAGCTATACTTCTTGTATAGAAATAGGGTTTATGTTGTAAGCTGGATAGTTCTGGAAATCAGCATTATGGAGTGGTAAAGGTGGTCTGTGGTTAGGATTTGGAATGGGTTGAGCGGGAAAAATGGTAGGACGTGGTGGATTCTGAGGCTGCTGAGGGGTTTGTTGAATGGGTGGTAACGGAGGTGGAATAAAACTAGGCAATAACTGTTGCATATTTGGAGGATACTACGTGCATGGATTCTGGGGAATTGGTACCGCATGCTGCTGTTGGTTATTCCCAAAATTCGGATCTCTCCATCCCTGGTACCAAGGTTGAGCAGGGACATTTTGCGGAAGCCAATTTGGCCAGTTCCAAGGATGTTGTTGTTGTTGAGAGAAGGGTGGATAATAGTTGGAAGATTGTGGGGGTGGTTCTTGATATGCATTTTCATTTGGATTTCTAGGTTGCCAAGGCCTCTTAGGTGTAGATGGAATCCCTGGAGCTTCCCCTCCCTTGAATATTGCTCGCAATCCAGGTAAGGATGGGAAATCTTTTGTTTTATGATTTTCAGTACATATTGCACATACAGAAACATTGTCCAAAGGACATTCTTGTAAAGGATGCCTTTTTCTGCATTTTGGGAAAAATATGCTTAGGAAAGGGTTTTCCTCTTCCTGCTTTCTCTTAATCTTCAAAGTGTCTAATTGAGAGCCAATTGTTCCTAAAATGTCTGTTTTAAAATTTTCCAAAAGGTTTCCCAATTCGACTCTAGTAACTCCACCAGAT
>ML778852.1:331234-354882 GCA_009831015.1 Picea engelmannii | reverse complement strand
GTACAAACCAGGAGAAAGCTAATCAAAACCACCGAACAATCTCATATAGCTTTCATATCCATGCTAGAACCCAAGAATTTCAATGAAGCCAACAAAGATGACCACTGGGTTAAAGCAATGAATGATGAACTTGATCAGATTGAAAAAAACAATATGTGGGAGATGGTTCATAGACCTGAAGGTAAAAACGTCATTGGCTCCAAATGGATCTTTAAGAATAAGTTGAATGAGAAAGGACAAGTTGTCAAAAACAAAGCAAGGTTAATCTGTAAAGGATATGCTCAGATAGAAGGACTGGATTTTGATGAAACATTTGCGCCTGTAGAAAGATTAGAAACTATCGGAATGTTTCTTTCCTATGCTTGTCATAAAAGGTTTAAAGTCTATCAAATGGATGTCAAGTCAGCTTTTCTAAATGGAGATTTAAATGAAGAAGTCTATATGGAACAACTAGAGGGTTTCGAACTGTCTGATAACCCTGACTTAGTATGCAAGCTGAAGAAAGCGTTATATGGATTAAAACAAGCTCCCTGTGCCTGGTATCACATACTAGATACATATCTCAAAGACAAAGGGTTCAAGAGGGGAACAACTAACAACAATCTGTATATTAAAATAGAGGATAATAATTTGCTCATCGTATTGGTCTATGTAGATGACATCATCTTCGGATGTAATAAGGATCCATTGGTACAATGATTTGCTTCTGCCATGGAATCTGAGTTTGAAATGTCCATGATAGGAGAACTACCATTTTTCCTTGGTCTGCAAATTAGTCAAAGGTCTGAAGGGATGTTCATTTCTCAAGAAAAATATCTAAGAGAAATGCTAAAAAGATTTCAAATGGAAGACTCCAAACCTGTGGGTACACCTATGGTTACTGGATGCAAATTAAGCAAGGATGATGACTCACCTGATGTTAATCAAAGTTCATATAGATCAATGATAGGCAGCTTGCTGTACATCACAACATCTCATCCAGACATATTTCATGCTATAGGAATGGTAGGAATATTTCAGTCTGCACCCAAACAGAGTCATTTGCAAGATGTCAAAAGAATATTTAGGTATTTGAAAGAAACAATGACTTATGGTCTGTGGTATCCCAGAAATCAGAATTTTCAGTTAACTGCTTATTCAGATGCAGATTGGGCAAACTGTGTTGATGAGAGAAAAAGCACCAGTTGAGGGGCATTCTTCCTGGGTGACTCATTAGTAGCATGGCTTAGTAAAAAGAAGGGTTCCATTTCTTTATCAACTATAGAGGCAGAGTATATTTCTGCTGCTACCTATTGCACTCAGGTATTATGGATGATTTAGACACTTGCAGACTTGGAAGTAAAATACACTGCACCGATCCCCATTCATTGTGACAACACAAGTGCCATCAGTGTGTCTATGAATCCAGTATTCCACTCCAAGACCAAGCATATACCCATAAAATACCATTTTCTGAGAGAGCAGGTCACCAATCAAGTTGTTCAGGTTCAGTACATTCCAACCACAGAACAAATAGTAGACATCTTTACTAAACCCCTAGCTGAGACCCCTTTTGAATATCTCCGATAGAAGCTGGGTGTCATCCCATTTCACACCTAAGAGAGTCCATCATGTTAGGGGGAGTCTTATTTTGATTGCATATCTGATACCTCCTAAAAATACTACAATAGCTCAGGGGGAGTGTGCTTTCTTTGACATTGATGTCAAAGGAGGAGAAAAGAACAGGTCCAGGTGCCTTTGCTGCCATCAATGCAAAAGGGGGAGATTGTTGGCATGTTTTTACAGGCAGTGTATGCTTGTCATTGATGGCAAGTACAACAATGATGATGGCTTGAGTACAGGAAGGATGTGCCAGGCGGGCACCAGAAGTCTTTTGGGAAGACGCTGCAGAGCAAGATCGACAAGATCAGAGTATGCAACGATGGATCTCATTGAATATTTCTCAATGAACGTCAGATCTGAGCCCGAGGTCTGATAGGCATTAGATCCAGAAGGACTTACATTATCTTTAATGAGCAAGGTGAAATGCGAAATCCCGAAAGAGGAACATCAACAAAGAATTTCACATACCGGGAGTAAACTTCATTTCAAAGTTTTGGATACCGGGAAATTGATAAGTCAATAATTGAGACTCTTCAACACAGGAGTCCCAGAGTTGCGAAATCCAAAATCCTGAAATCCCGAAAGAGGCACATAAACGAAGAGTTTTTTAAGACTGGGAAATAACTCCATTTCGGAGTTTCGGGTACCGGGAGTTGGAAGAGTCAAGACTCTTCATCATTAGGAGTCCCAGAGTCGCGAAATGAAAAATCCCAAAATCACGAAATAGGCGCATTGCTCGAAGTTTTGACTATCGGAGTTTCAGATACCGAAAGATAGGGATGTCACAAACTCTCATCATCAGGAGTCTCGAATTGGTTAAATGCGAAAACCCGAAACTCGAAAGAAGGCACATCACTCGGAGTGTTGGATACTGGGATTTCATTCACCAAGAGATGGAGATGTTAGAGACTCACATCATCAAGAGTCCCGAAGTGACGAAATGCAAAAACCCGAAACAAGCACATCGCTTGGAGTGTTGGATACCAGGATTTCGATTACCGGGAGATGGAGATGTCAGAGACTCTCATCAACAGGAGTCCCGAAATCAAAAAATGCAAAATGGAGAAATGATCTGAGTCATTGGTTCAAGGAGATCGTGGACCATTGATTCAACTCCATTTCGAAAGTATTGGATACTGGGATTTCGGATACTAGGAGATGGAAATGACAAAGACTCTCATCATGAAGAGTCCCGAAGTCGCGAAACCCGAAATCATGAAATGAAAAAGACTCCATACCGGAGTTTCAGATACCGAGAGTAGGAGAATTCAAGAGTAAAGACTCTTCATCATAAGGAGTCCCAAAGTCGAGAAATGATAAAGACTCCATACCAGAGTTTCGGATACCGGGAGTAGGAGAAGTCAAGAGTAAAAACTCTTCATCAGAGGAGTCCCAAAATCGCGAAACCCAAAATCGTGAAATGTCATAGACAAGCTCCGTTTCAGAGTTTCGGGCATCGCGACATGGAGAGTCAAGAAACTTCACCTCAAGAGTGCCGAAATGCCGAAATGTCGAAACACAAAATTATGAAATACAGTTTTTAAATAAGGCTATGGTCACAACCATTGGTCACATTGGCGAGAGATAGAGGAAAGAGCTAGAGAAACCAAGCTCCATTTCGGGGATCGCGACATGGAGTGTCGAGACACTTGATCACACAAATCCTGAAATGCCGAAGAACGAAATGTCGAAATGAACGCAAGACTTAGAGAAGTTAATCCAATGGTGCAGATGAAACTGAGGAAGATCAGAGGGCTACTGTAGCACTTCTCAGCGTAACTGCTAGAAACCACTGATGGTTTCTGCCAGAGGACTCGAAGAGACTTTTGTGTGATTTCTAGAGGAACTGAAGGGTCACAAATAATCTTCCAGTAGGAGAAAAGATGGTTCGTGGAGGCTATTGACAGTTGGAAGAGCGTTGAAGCCGTTAACTGCGACAATGAGGTTAAGGTCGTCTGCAACAAAAGATGAAGAATCTCAACTGTCTGTGATGTGAAGGAATTTGATCATGACACCCAATGATGATGGAAAGATGGGCTCAACAAAACAGAGAAGTTGAAGAGTTGTCATGATGAAGAGGCAGAGCACTCGACATGCAGAGCACGTAGAACCATTGCAGATAGAGGATGCACAAGATGCACAGGGAGTATAAGAATGTGGAGAATATAAGAGAGGGTTGTTGTTCCTGAGAGGGGTGATGCATGTGTGAAGAAGGAGGTGGAGTGTAGTAGCTGAAATGGACAGTAGACAAAAGGTGCATCGAATGGGAATGGAAGACATAGCACAAAAGGTAGCAGAACATAAAGTGCAATGGATGTGTTCAGGAAAACAGTGAGGCAGACATAGCAACGAAATCTTGCAGAACAGTGATGAGACTGGTAAGATGTTGTTGAAAATTATATCACTGTAATAAGTTTCAGTAACACATATTCATAAATCAAGGTGGTAGGGAGGTGCTAGGGAGGACTGGTGTCCTCAGAGGTTCAAGTTGGTGCTTGAACACAGGGAGTTGTAGCTTCCTTCTAGTTGGTGCTAGAGAAACCAGGGAGTTGGTGCTTCCTTCTAGTTGGTGCTAGAGAAACCAGGGAGTTGGTGCTTCTTTCTAGTGGGTGCTAGAGAAAACAGAGAGTTGGTGCTCTCAACAAGTTGCAGCTTGCAAAAACAGAGGTTGTAGCCTCACAATGAGTTGGTGCTCATATGTTTGATAATGTAAAGAATGTAAATAATACTTATCATATAAAGAAGAATAGGTTTTTACCCTTTATGGGTTTCCTCGGGAATTATCTGTCTCTGTGTATCTCATATATGTGACTGATGCTGAATGTGCCATCGCTTATTTCTCTGCATTATTGTGATCATCATTGAGTGCCTTATAAAGAATTTAAAAGAAGCATAATTGTTTAAGCATGGTAACAACTGATTCACCCCCCCTCTCAATTGTCCAACAATGTCCTCATGGCTCGGCCTCAAAGTTGGATGGAGGCTACTAAAAGATCTAAAGAAGCACAACATGTTGTATCTTCTCAAAACCGAAAACCCCCCTTTATCCCTCGCCCTAAACCAATAAATCCCACTACTCCCTCTGCTCCACTAAAGATCCAAAAATTGACCAGGGTTGAAATGGTTGAATGTCAACTCAAAGGCCTTTGTTATAACTGTGATGACAAATATTTCCCGGGACACAAGTGTAAAGAACAAAAGATTTTTATGGAAATTTCCGAGGATATTTTATAAGAGGATGTAGAAACTCCCCTTGTGTATGAGTCACCTGAATCCACTGACATAACCCCTCCCTCAGACCCTCCCGAAGTAGAACCGGTCATTTCCCTCAATGCTCTTACTGGCTTCTCCGCTCCCCAAACCCTCAAGCTAATTGGTTACATCAAGCATTGAAAGGTCATCATTATGGTTGATAGTGGAAGCACCCATAATTTTATTCATCGTTGCATTGCCCAAGAAACTCATTGCTACATCCATGCCATCAATAATTTCCAAATCATGATTTCCAATGGTGGTTCCATGAAATGTGGAGGGCGTTGTGAAAATGTACGTCTCCAAAATGGTGACTACCACCTGAAATCCCATATGTTTTCTATCTACATGGGAGGTTGTGACATTGTGTTGGGTGCAGACTAGCTAAGGAATTTGGCTCCCATTCTCATGGATTTTGAAGACATAACCATGCAATTCGACTAAGAGGGCCACCAATATATGTTCCAAGGAATCACCACCGGTTCACCTAATATCATTAGTTCCCATCACATGGAAAATATGCTCAAAAAAGGTCATTCGGGTGTTATCGCCCAACTCCATGCCATACAAGCAACATAGACACCCTCAGTCCCGCAAGACCTCCAAGCCATCCTTTCTAAACATCAATTGGTATTTTCTACTCCCCAAGGACTCCCTCCTTCCTGTGGTGTTCATTATCATTCCATTCCCCTTGTACCCAGAAGTCTTCCTCCCAATATCCATCCGTATCGCCACCCCTTTTCCCAAAAAAATGAAATTGAGAAAATCGTCTAGGAACTCCTTAATGCAGGCGTTATCCGCCCTAGTACGAGCCCCTACTCTTATCCTGTGGTCATGGTCCCGAAGAAAGAAGGTTGTTGGTGAATGTGTCCTAACTTTTGTGCCCTCAACAAACTTACCATCAAATACAAATTCCCCATTCCTATCATTGATGACCTCCTGGATGAATTGAGTGGCGCCCAATTCTTCACTAAACTTGATCTTCGTTTGGGCTACCACCAGATACGTATGAAAGAGGCAGACATTCCCAATACTGCCTTTAGAACTAATGAGGGCCACTATGAGTTTTTGGTCATGCCCTTTGGCTTGTGTAATGCCCCCTCCACCTTCCAAAGCCTCATTAATCATGTCTTCCGTCCTTTTCTTTGCCATTTTTTCTTAGTTTTCTTTGATGATATCCTCATCTATAGAAAAACCTGGACATACCATATTGCTCATGTCGATCGAGTTCTCCATCTACTCTCTCAGCAACAACTTTTCCTGAAACAGTCTAAATGTGATTTTGGTGCCTCAGAAGTAGAATACTTCGGTCATCTAGTTGGCAAGGATGGCGTCGGGGTGGATCCTAAAAGGATTGAAGCTATGCAAGACTAGCCTCACCCAATGAATCTTAAGAGTTTGCGTGGATTTCTGGGCTTAACAGGGTATTATCGCAAGTTTGTTAAGAATTATGGAAAGATTGCAGCACCTCTCACTCCTCTCCTAAAAAATAACTCTTTCATTTGGAATCCAGCCACTGGTCAAGCTTTTCAAACCTTGAAGATGGCCATGTGCACCACTCCATTCCTCGACCTTCTTGATTTCACAAAGACCATTGTGTTGGAATGTGATGCCTCAGGGAAAGGAATTGGTGTTGTCCTTATGCAAGAGGGTTGACCTTTGGCCTTTACCAGTAAGAAACTATCTGAAAGAAATCTGGGCAAATCCATCTATGAAAAGGAAATGTTGGCTATTCTGCATGTCGTTGATCTGTGGCACCCTTATCTATTGGGGCAACATTTCCAAATTAAGACAGACCATCAAAGCCTCAAGTATTTTCTGGAACAATGCATTTCCTCCCTAGAACAACAAAAATGGGTGACTAAGCGCTTTGGATATGATTATGAGATCATTTACAAGAAAGGCAAAGAAAATGTGGTTGTAGATGCACTTTCCAAAAAATATGAAGATGAAGGATCCCTTTTTTCTCTTTCATTCATTGTACTAGATTGGCTCTAAGTCGTTCCCCAGGAATGGCTATAAGATCTCAAAAGTTTGCATATGATCCAACAATTGCAGTCCAATGCTCCAACTTCCCCAGGGTACTCTTGGCTCCATGATGAACTTCGATACAAAGGTCGTTTGTATTTAAGTAAACAATCAAAGCTTAAATCCACGATACTTTCTGAGCTTCATGCCACACCCATAACAGGGCATTTCGGGTTCACCAAAAACTATGACAGGGTCAAATGTTCTTTTTTATGGGATGGTATGAAATAGGATATTCATAATTTTGTCACTGAATGTGATGTGTGTCAATACAACAAGGTAGAAACAAACAAATCTCCGAGCACACTACAACCACTCCTGATTCCACCTGCTATTTGGAAGGATATCTCTATGGATTTTATTACCGGCTTACCCAAATCGGGAAATAAATCAGTCATCATGGTGGTTGTTGATCACCTTTCCAAGTATGCTCATTTCTGAACCCTTCAACACTCGTTTACAACATCCATGGCCGCTCAAATTTTCATGGATCAGGTCTTCAAGCTTCATGGCATGCCACACTCTATTGTTTCTGATTGTGACCCAACTTTCACAAGAAATTTTTGGCAATAATTGTTCAAGATACAAGGCATCGAATTGCATCTCAGCAAAGCTTATCATCCCTAGACTGATGGCCAAACAAAAGTTGTCAACAAGTGTTTGGAAACATATTTAAGGTGTTTTTCCTCAGACAAGCAAAATTAGTGGGCTCAATGGTTACCCCTAGATGAATGGTGGTACAACACTTCATACCATACAACTACACGCATCAATCCTTTTGAGGCGATATATGAACAGAAGCCACCTTTAGTTCTATCATACTTATCGGGTGCCTTGAAGGTCCAGTTGGTTGAACAAACACTTACAACTCAAGAGGCTATTCTCCATACCCTCAAAGAGAATTTGGTCATGGCGCAGAATCACATGAAGCAACAAGAAAATCAAGTTCGCTCTGAACGTCAATTTGCAGAAGGGGATCAAGTGTTTCTTCGACTGCAACCTTACAAGCAAAATTCCCTCAAGGTCAAGCATTGTCAGAAGCTAGCGCCCAAATTTTATGGTCCTTATACGATTCTCAAGCATGTGGGACAAGTAACCTATCAGTTATATTTTCCCATCCATTCGAAGCTACATCCTGTTTTTCATTTTTCATGCTTAAAGAAGGTGATTGGAGCTAAGTGCCAAATTCAAACCAACCTTCCCAAGTTTGCTAAAGAAGGATCCATTTGGCTACAACCAGAAGAAGTTTTGGACCAGCGTGAGCGTCGCCTACGTCAGAGAACCATCAAGGAAGTTCTAGTCCAATGGAAAGATACAACTCCAGCAGATGCCACTTGGGAACCAGCTACCATTCTGTAGCAATTTCCTCATCTCAAGCCTTGAGGACAAGGCTGTTTTTAAGGGGGCGTACATGTTAGGGTCCTAACCTGCACATAGGTAGAACAATATATTCATATGTAATAAATGTCAATATTAATAAGGCCTTTCAATAAAATAGAATAAGGTGGATGTAAGAAGACTTAATAGAAGCTTCCGCTTCTAGAAGTATCTTCCTCTAGATGCTTCTTTTAATAGACATATTTAGTATAAATAGGAGTCGAGGGTATGAGAACCCTAGCTTGGATAATATTGTAATAGAACGCTACTCAACTGGAGGTTTCCCCCTCGAAGAGGCCTATGAACATTGCTTTCAGAATCAAAGTGCTATTTCTGTTGTTGTTCTTATCTCATTTCAGTTCTATTGTGGTGATTTTTCTGGTTATATTGTTGTTATTCTTCCATTTGTAGCATTTTATTTCTGCTTTGCATACTTTTTATATCTGGTATATTAAATGCTACTACTTGAAGGGGTACCAACAGCGGTTACAAGGGTGGCAAACATATGTGTGATTAAGTACCTCTTGTATTTACTGCATGTATGAATCCCTGACCGCGCGTTTATGCATGTAATGACATATCTTTGTATCTTTAAGACACCAGAATATGTCTCTACACTGAAAAAATTTAATCCACAAATTTCTGCTGAGCAAGGTGCTATTATACCACTTGTAGTATTCTAGATATAAAATAGTATTCATAACAAAAATATTTTAGCTATAAATGCAGTGAAACAATGATATAACTAGAACAATACCAGAATAATACCATAATAACACCAAAATGAGCACTTTGATTACTGATAGAAATGTTCACTTGCCTCTTCGAGGGGGCAAGCTCCAGCAGAGAAAACCTCTATTACAATAATATCCAAGACAATATTTCTCATACCCTCTACTTCTATTTATACTAAATCTATCTATCCAAAAGAACAATCTAGAGGAAGATCCTTCTAGAAGCGGAAGCTTCTATTAGGTCTTCTTACGTTTGACTTATTCTTCCTTATTGCTAGGCCTTATTAATATTGGCCTTTATTACATGGAATTATATTATTCTACCTACGTGAGGGGTTAGGGAGGTTAGGTCCCTAACGAATCTCTTACAAAGATAAGCTTTGAGGACCAGGACACTACCCTATGGATCTAGTAGCAACAATGATCTCTGGAAAAGAGAAACTTTGAGGACTAGGATACTTCATCCCCAAAGGAAACAAAATGCCTAGGTATGAAATCATTTCCATGAAAATCAATCAATACATATAGTGCATACAGGATCACACTGTGATTGGTAGATTCATGGTTTATGGCCATTGGAAAAGGCCCTAATCTAGTGGATCAATACCAGACAAAAGCTGAAAGGGCATGTAGATAAAAAATTAGGGTCGAAAATGTTTTTAAATTCATTTTCACCTACTTGGAAGACAAAGAGTGAGTTTTTCAAAACAACCCTTATTTCTTTAACTCATTTGGACTCTATCTTCGATTTTGGATGAAGAATTTCAGCCTAGAAAAGGAGGATTTTACCTACACCCCCATATGTATACGACATTATTCATTGCTGCAGGAGTTTTGGGATGAGGAAACCCTATAGGCTATAGGACATATCCTAGGATCCTTTGTGAAAATCTCAGAGGTGGCCAAGAAAGGTAGATATACATCCTATACCTACATCTGTATATGCATGAATGTGTCGGTTGGAATTATAGAATCAATATGTCTTAGTTATCAAGATTAAGAATTAATTCAAACCATTGATTATGAGTACATTCCATTCAGATTTCGTAAATGCCATTAACACGAGCATATTTTCAAACAATTCCCTCTCAATGCCCTGATAAAACTTGTCAAATTGGAGGGTAATACAGATTTGTAGGCATTCACTAAAGTGGTTAACAATAGAAGGTTGGGTTGGAAACCCATCATTCACGAACCCTCTAAAGGAGCATCCACTAGAAACAACTTCAGTACTCTAAATCTGGAGGAAAATCCCTTGAAGAATGTTTACCTAGTAGAGGATTGAGGGAGTCCCTCAAAATAGTCTATGGCACCCCTAGAACAAAAAAACCAAGAGGCCACCAAGAGGTGAAAAATGGAAGAAGAATGATAAGAAACAAAGGAAAAAAGGAAGTGATACATGTGGTAGATGATGATGAAATAATGGACTCTGAGGAGGGAGAGGACATGGATATAGGGGAGTTGGATCTTCAAAGCATAGCTGAAGCCTGCAATCTTAACGAAACACACTATATTCTGACACAATAACTACATATCCTTAAATAATCCCTTAGGAAAAGCAAGACCAAACTGTCTTCTTCGCCTACTGGAAAAGGATCTCCCTCTCCCCTGGGCATCCAAAATTCCAAGCTCAAGGAGATGAAGAAACACTACAAAGAGGAGAATAAACACGAAAGGAAAAATAATTGACAATTACTTCAAGAAATTGGTGAGTAATTAGTTAATTCAAGGAAGTATGGCCTCATAACAGATAAGTTTCCTCTCAACCCCTCCCTTAGTTATCAATGAATATTCTCACATGGAACATAAAAGGGATAAAGGGTAAAAGAAAACACAAGTTATTGTTATTCAAAAAAATTAATGCAAAAACACCAACTATTTGATGATACATGAAACTAAATGTTCAAGTGAAACTCTAAATAATCTTGCAACTTGCTATTGGAAAGGTTGCAATATAGTAGCAATAGATTCCAAAGGAGTTGGAGGTGGCCTATCTATACTATGGAATCCAACAACTATAGTTACGGACAATTTATTTGTAATGACAAACACTATCTTAGCCATCTTTCAACTGATTGGCACTGAAAAAACATGATATATCACCAATGTATATTGGTCTCAACGATTAGAGCATAAAATCTCTTTTCTAAGGAATATATTGGTGTTGCAAGAGATAGTAAGAGAAAAAGATTGGATTATAGGAGGTGATTTCAATATCATTGTCTCACTGGAAGAAAAGAGAGGAGGCATCTGATGCCTTGATGCAGATAGTGAGTGTCTCAAGAAGACTAATCATTCTCTCAACCTCATCGACATAGAAACAAACAAAGGAATTCACACTTGGAAAAATAGAAAAGGTGTATCCGAACAAATTACCTCTAGAATGGATAGATACCTAGTCATGTAATCCATAATGAATTTAGGCTTTAATATAGAGGCCTCTACTCCACCCAAAACATGGTCTAATCATTGGCCAACTAATGTATACTTGAACATTGCAAAGTGACCACAACTACGCCCATACCACTTCAAACAATTCTATATAGGGAACCTATATTTCAAAGAGAATATTGCTAGATCGTGGTCTAAAGTAGTAGTGGATAGAGGCACACGAATGTACAGATTCTAATAGAAACTAAAAAACCTCAAAATACATCTCTCGTGCTATAGTAAAGCAATTTTTGGGGATATTTTGCAAGCCAAAAGAGGATTAGAAGACAAGATGACCTAGGTACAATAGAAAATAATTATTGAGGGCTGCCAAGAGCACCTCATTGAAATCGAATCATCACTCCAAAAAGAGTTGGATCAAATATATGAATAAGAATAAATCTTGCAGAGGAAAAAATCCAAGGTGTAATGGCTAAAAGAAGGAGACATGAACTCTAAACTCTTCCATAATGAAATGATTCAACATCACAACCACAACAAAATCACTTCTCTTTAAGGCAATAATGGCCACAAATGAACTTAGCATGCAGCCATTGAGTATGAATGGATCACATTCTATCAATCTCTTCTTAGTGAGCCACAAAAGGATCGCATGTAGACCATTCAAGAGATAATTCAACATATCTTGACTTTGGTAACTGACAAGAAAAATGACAGTCTAATGAGGGAAACCACTAAGGAGGAAGTTGAAAATGAAGTATTGGAGATGCCTATGGTAAAGGCACCAAGGCTTGACGACCTCACCATTTATTTTCTTTATACATGTTGAGATATAGTCAAACAAGAGGTTTAGGAAATAGTGGAGGACTCAAGGCACATAACCAGGGTCCTTCCTGCTCTAAATGCCACTTTCTTCACCCTCATCTGTAAGGAGGATAGAGATGATGAGCCCAACAAGTTTCGTCCTATCTCCATATGTAATGTTATGTACAAAATTACTACCGAGGCGATGTCCAATTGTCTAAAACCTCTTGTCTCCATGATTATATCCTTATAAAAATCAGGCTATGTGTAGGGAAATAAGATACTTGATGGCATTGTTATCCCCATTTTATGGGATAACTAAGGAGATTATGTCTCGAAGCCCTCAAGTTGCAGATATGGAGTGCCGAGAGACTAGATAACCAAAAATATCCATTTTCACAAATGGATACCCTTCTCACCACCATAGAGGTCATATATTTTTGGATGACATCCACCACATCCGATGGATTCTGAAAGGCAATGGGACTTGATCCATGAGGTAAGTGTCAAGTATTATGGTGAGTGTCATTTCAATATTTGAGGCATTTGAGTATGTTGTATCTTAGACTTCTTTAGATTTCATGACATATGCCTAGATGTTATGCCTCTTTCCCCGTTTCACCTTGGTGGTTGACATTGTGCAATAGTAAGTGGTCTTCCCTGGGAATTGGTTTTGTACTAGGAACTCCCTTGAATAGCCACCGTACCGTTCTTGACCATACTTACCACTTTTCATCATTAAAACCCCCCATTTCCTTATCCCTTGGGATTTTAGGGCGTATTGAACCAAGAAGGGGTTGTCCCTCATTATATGGAAAGAAGGGGTTGAAGGCCCAAAGGGATTGTTGTTGGGTAAAATATAAAATTCTACTTATAAACCTTCCATATGCTTCTCCTAGGGATCACCCAAGAAAGAAATGAAACACTTATCTGTAAGAAAAGGGGGACCAACAAGAAATATGATTATTAATGCTTAAAAGGTTAGTTGGAGGATAGGAGGTCTTATCATGAGCCGACCTATCATGATCATGGATATCTAGTGGTATGAAATTACCATCATCTAGTCACCAAGCTAGGGTAATGGCTCTCAGTTGCATGGTTGAGAGAAAGGGGGTCTCATCACGAGCCAACCTTCTTAGTTATGCTAGGTATTTGTGGGTGACATTTTCATTATCTGGACACCATGCTAGGACACTGACATTCAACTTGTCCTTAACTTATGAAAGAAAAAAATAATGGAAAAATGATGGACTTGGAAAAATTTCATTGGAAACGAAGGTGCCACACACCCTCTACAAAGGCACCCATGAATGAGACACTACAACCCCTTGTATGTCATGAATCCCATGCCTAATGAGTCATGATCCTTGATGACTTCATCAAATTTACATGGATTAGAGAGGGATCTCTTGGAAGCATTCCCTAGCCCAGGGAAAGATCCACCCAATAGGACACCTTGTCAACCCTCCCATATCCAAGCTTGGCAAGTCGCATAATGTCTTTGAGAACTTACTTGTTTGACATGGTAATCTTTGATACACATGCTTAGGTGGCTCATTTATTGATTTGATTTACTCATCATTATATTTTGACTTGATATCCTTGGAGGGTGTTTTTATTTGTCTTTGTAGGACCTAGTTGGTGGATAGTTTTGGAAGAACAAGCCTAGCTTGGTTTTCCATGGGGTTTGAAGCCCATAGGTTGGATGCTAAGGGAACGCATGCCGAATGTGAGAGATGAAACTTTGTAGGCCTATAAGACATTTGGAATGACATAACCTATCCCTCATATGCCAAACGTTTTTACTAGGAGAGACAAAACGTCACCTTTGGAGGCATGATGCCATCTAGGAGGGATAAGGTTTGGTGGTGAGGTTATCATTCACTGGAACAAGGATGTTTTGAGGAGAATGAGGCTTTGACCATGAAGAAAATGACTTGGATTATTGACATGTGGCTTTGGGAAGCCTAACAACAATCCTCCAACACCAAGGACTTGCTCCTAGTGTCAAAACGTCCCCTAAAGGGGTGACGTCACCTTAAGTTAGGTTTTTTTTTTGTGTAAAAGTAAATTTTAAGTGAATTGTTAAATATTATTTTGTAAAAGGGGAAAGATTAGGGTTGTTGACCACTAGTCTTGTGGTTTACCCTAATATTATGTAGACAAATTATTTTAGTGGTATTTTGTATAAATAGAGATCATAAGATCTCATTTTAAAACATAACTCTCCCATTTGGAGAAGCATTGGACTGAAATTTTCACTCTCTTTGGCCAACTCTCTCTCTTGTGCTTTTGTTTATGGCTATGTTTTGGATTATTGGTTGATGGAAGTGATGCGCTAGCCTTGGAAGGATATTCTCTAGCTATTGTGGTGGTTTGTCTTAGCTTTTTCCTTGAATTGGTAATCTTTTTACATTGTCCTATCATTTGTTATTCAAGTCAAGGTTATTTTGCTAGAGCTAGGTGGGAAGTAGAAGGGCATACACCGGCACCTTAGTCTCCGTCATTTTATGCTTACATGTTATTAGTTTAACAAGGGTTTTCTAAGAGAAGTATAAGGGAATACACCCTCTTAGCTCAAACCCTAGCTAGAGATATTTTCCTTGGGGAGTAAGAGAATTTACATCGCCAAGATGGTAGTACCTCTAGATTTTTGTTTGTTTGACTCCATTAACCCATTTTTTAAAGGAACTAGTCATTTACTTATTGCATTGGAGAAATAAATTTCTACCTTGGTAAACATGATTTTTTCAAGTTTTAAAGTTGTCTCTTTGGGGAAGTGTTCCTTGAGCCTTTGGCTCCCTTGTCTCATTGAGGCGTCCCCTTTCAACCACAACTTCAAGATGCTATTACAAAACTAACCTACAGCCATTAGGGCTGAAAAAAAATAACCCTCTAACCCCTAATAACTCCTAAACTAACCCTATGACTTAGCCCTAATTTACCCTAACCTTCTACTAAACCTAGCGCACCATGTTATCCCCATTTTGTGAGATAACTAAGGAGATTATGTCTTGAGGCCCTGAGGTTTCAGATATGGAGTGTCGAGAACTAGATGACAAGAAGTATATTTTTACACATATGGAGACCCTTCTCACCACCACAAAGGTTGTATATTTTTAGATGGAATCCACCACACTATCTAGATTTCAAGAGACAATGGGCCTTGTTCCATGAGGTACAGGTCAAGTATTATGGTGAGCGTCATTTCAATATTTGAGGCATTTGAGTATGTTGTATATTAGGCTGCTTTAGGTTTCATGGCATATGTCTAGACATTATTCCTTTTTCCCTGTTTCACCTTGGTGGTTGACATTGTGCCCTAGTAAGTGGTCTTCCTTGGGAATGGGTTTTCTACTAGGAACTCCCTTGAAGAGCCATCGTACCATTCCTGACCATACTTACCACTTTGCATCATTAAAACCCTCCTTTTCCTTATCTCTTGGGATTTTAGGGTGTATTGAACCAAGAAGGGGTTGTCCATCATTCTATGGAAAGAAGGGATTGAAGGCCCAAAGGGATTATTGTTGGGTAAAATACAAAATTATACTTAGAAACCTTCCAGATGATTCACCCAGGGATCACCCAAGAAAGAAATGAAACACTTATCTGTAATAAAAGGGGGTCCGACAAAAAATATGATTATGAATGCTTAAAAGGTTAGTTGGAGGATAGGAGGTCTTATTAAGAGCCAACCTATCATGATTATGGATATCTAGTGGTATTAAACTACCATCATCTAGTCACCAAGCCAGGGTAATGGCTCTTAGTTGCATGGTTGAGAGAAAGGGGGTCTCATCATGATCCAACCTTCTCATTTCTGCTAGGTATTTGTGGGTGACACTGTCATTATCTGGACACCACGCCAAGAAAATGGTCCTCAACTTGTCCCTAACTTATGAAAGAAAATAATAATGGAAAAAGGATGGGCTTGGAAAAATTGCATTGCAAACGAAGGTGCCACACAGCCTCTACAAAGGCACCAATGAATGAGACACTACAACCCCTTGTATGTCATGAATCCCATGCCCAATGAGTCTTGATCCTTGACCACTTCATAAAATTTACATGGATTAGAGAGGGATATCTTGGAAACATTCCTTGACTTAGGGAAAGATCCACCCAATAGGACACCTTGTCAACCCTCCCATATCCAAGCTTGGCAAGTCACATAATGTCTTTGAGCACTTACATTTTTGACATGGTAATCTTTGATACACATGCTTATGTGGCTCATTTATTGATTTGATTTACTCATCATGATATTTTGACTTGATATCCTTGGAGGGTGTTCTTATTTTTCTTTGTAGGACCTAGTTGGTGGACAATTTTGGAGAAACAAGCCAAGCTTGGGCTTCCATGGGGCTTGAATCCCACAGGTTGGACACCAAGGACCTGCATGCCAAATGTGAGAGATGAAAATTTGTAGGCATAAAAAACATTGTGGATTACATATCCTATCCCTCACATGCCAAATTTGTTTCCTAGGAGAGGCAAAACGTCACCTTTGGAGGCATAATTTCATCTAGCAGGGATAGGGTTTGGTGGCGAGGTTATCATTCATTGGCACAAGGAATTTTTGAGGAGAATGAGGCTTTGACCGTGAAGAAAATGACTTGGATTATTGACATGTGGCTTTGGGAAGCCTAACTAAACTCCTCCAACATCAACGACTTGCTCCTAGTGTCAAAACGTCACCTAAAGTGGTGATGTCACCTTAAGTTAGGGTTTCATTTTGTGTAAAAGTAAATTTTAAGTGAATTGTTAAATATTATTTTGTAAAAGGGGCAAGATTAGGGTTGTTGACCCCTAGTATTGTGGTTTACCCTAATATTATGTAGAAAAAGTATTTTAGTGGCCTTTTGTATAAATAGAGATCATAAGATCTCATTTTAAAACATAAC
Source organism: Picea engelmannii (assembly GCA_009831015.1). Taxonomy (NCBI): domain Eukaryota; kingdom Viridiplantae; phylum Streptophyta; class Pinopsida; order Pinales; family Pinaceae; genus Picea; species Picea engelmannii. The sequence continues at coordinate 337,790 of ML778852.1, read as the reverse complement.
TCTCCCATTTGGAGAAGCATTGGACTGCAATTTTCGCTTTCTTTGGCTAGTTCTCTCTCTTGTACTTTTGTTTATGGATATGTTTTGGATTACTGGTTGATGGAAGTGATGTGCTAGCCTTGGAAGTCTATTCTCTAGCTATTGTGGTGATTTGTCTTAGCTTTTTCCTTCAATTGGTAGTATTTTTACAATGTGCTACCATTTGTTATTCAAGTCAAGGTTATTTTGCTAGAGCTAGGTGGGAAGTACAAGGGCATACACCCGCGCCTTAGTGTCCATCATTTTATGCTTACATGTTATTGGTTTAACAAGGGTTTTCTAAGAGAAGTATAAGTTACTACACCCTCTTATCTCAAACCCTAGCTAGAGATACTTTCCTTGGGGAGTAAGAGGATTTACACTACCAAGGCAGTAGTACCTCTAGCTCTTTCTTTGCTTGACTTCATTAACCCATTTTTTAAAGGAAATAGTCAATTACTTATTGCATTGGAGAAATAAATTGTTGCCTTGGTAAACATGATTTTTTCAAGTTTTAAAGTTGTCTCTTTGGGGAAGTGTTCCTTGATCCTTTGGCTCCCTTATCTCATTGAGACATACCCTTTCAACCACAACTTCTTGTTGCTATTACAAAACTAACCTACAACCATTAGGGATGAAGAACACTAACCCTATAACCCCTAATAAATCCTAAAATAACCCTAGGACTTAGCCCTGATTTACCCTAACCTTTTACTAAACCCAGTGCACCCTGTTATCCTCATTTTGTGGGATAACTAAGGAGATTATGTCTTGAGGCCCTCAGGTTTCAGATATGGAGTGTTGAGAGACTACATGACTAGAAGTATATTTTTACACAGATGGAGACCCTTCTCACCACCACAAAGGTCGTAGATTTTTAGATGGAATTCACCACACCAGTTGGCTTGTAAGAGGCAATGGGGCTTGCTCCATGAGGTAGAGGTCAGGTATTATGGTGAGTGTCATTTCAATATTTGAGCCATTTGAGTATGTTGTATCTTAGACTACTTTAGATTTCATGACATATGCTTGGATATTATTCCTTTTTCCCTGCTTCACCTTGGTGGTTGACAATATGCCCTAGTAAGTGGTTTTCCTTGGGGATGAGTTTTCTACTAGGAACTCCCTTGAAGAGCTACCGTACTATTCTCGAACATAATTACCACTTTCCAACACTATTTCCCTCCATTTCCTTATCTCTTGGGATTTTAGGGTGTATTGACCCAAGAAGGGGTTGCTCCTCATTCTATTGGAAGATGAGGTTTCAGGACCAGAGGGATTGTTGTTGGATAAAAGATAAAATCCAATGGATAAAACTTCTAGATGCTTCGACCAAGGATTACCCAAAAAAAGAAATGAAACACTTATCTTTGAGAAAAGAGGGACCCAAAAGAAATATGATTATGAATGCTTAAAATGTTAGTTGGAGGATAGGAGGTCTGATCAAGATATGACCTATCATGTTCATGGATATTTACTGGTATGAAATTACCATCATCGGGTCACCAATCCAGGGTAATGGCTCTTAGTTGTATGGCTAAGAGAAAGGGGGTATCATCACGAGCTAGCCTTCTCATTTGCGCTAGGTATTTGTGGGTGAGACTGTCATTATCTGGACACCATGCTAGGGAAGTGGCTTTCAACTTGTCCTATAATTATGAAATAAACAAAGAACAAAAAACGATGGGCTTGGAAAATTTTCATTGCAAATGAAGGTACCACACACCCTCTACAAAGGCACCCATGAATGAGACACTACAACCCCTTTCATGTCATGAACCCCATGCCCATTGAGTCTTGACCCTTAACCACTTCACCCACTTTACATGGCTTAGAGAGGGATCTCTTGGAAATGCTTCTTGACCTAGGGTGAGATCTACCCAACAAGACACCTCGTCAACACTCATGTATTCAAGCTTGACAAGTCATATAATGTCTTTGAGCACTTAATTGTTTGACATGGTAATATTTGATGCACATTCTTAGGTGGATCATTTATTGGCTTGATTTACTTATCATGATGTTATGAATTGAGATCCTTGGAGGGCATGCTTACTTCTCTTTGCAAGACCTAGTTGGTGGACAATTTTGGAGGAATAAGCCTAGCTTGGGCTTCCATGGGGCTTGAATCCCATAGGTGGATGCCAAGGGCATGGATGCTGGATGAGAGAGATGAAACCTCAGAGGCCTACAAGATGACTTGGATGACATAACCTATCTCCCACATGCCAAACATTTTTCCTAGGAGAGGCAAAACATCCCTTTTAGAGGCATGACGTCACCTAGGGGAGTTAGGGTTTGGTGGTGAGGTTGATATGAATTGTAACAAGGAAATTTTGAGGAAGTTGAGGCTTTGACCATGAAGGATGTAACTTGGATTCTTGAAATGTGGCTTTGGGAAGCTTTCCTACACTCCTCCATCCACAACGACTTGCTCCTAGTGCCAAAACGTTCCCTAAAGGGGTGACGTCTTTCTAAATTAGCGTTTCTTTTTGTGTAAAAGTAAAATTTAAGTGAATTTTTAATATTACTTTGTAAAAGGGGAAATATTAGGGTTGTTGAATCCTAGTCTTATGGTTTACCCTAATATTATGTGGACAAACTATCTTAGTGACATTTTGTATAGATAAGAGATCATAAGATCTCATTTTAAGATAACTCTCTCCCATTTGGAGAAGTATTGGGCGGAAATTTTTTCCCTCTTTGGATATTTCTCTCTCTTGTGCTCTTGTTTATTTCTATTTCTTGGATATTTGGTTTATGGAAGTGATGCACTAGCCTTGGAAGGCTTTTCTCTAGCTTTTATGGTGGTTTGTCTTAGCTTTTTCCTTGAATTGGTAAGCTTTTTTACATTGTGCTATAATTATTATTCAAGTCAAGGTTATTTTTCTAGATCATGGTGGGAAGTATAAGGGCATACACCCCCACCATAGTCTCCACCATTTTATGCTTACATGTTATTGGTATAACAAGGGTTTGCTAAGAGAAGTATAAGGGCATACACCCTCTTAACTCAAACCCTAGCTAGAGATACTTTCCATGGGGAGTAAGATGATTTACACCCCCAAGGAGGTAGTGCATCTAGATATTTATTTGCTTTACTCCATTAACCCAATTTTTTAAAGGCACTAGTCATTTACTTGCATTGGAGAAATAAATTTCTGCCTTGATAAACGTGATTTTTTCAAGTTTTTAAGTTGTCTCTTTGGGAAAGTGGGGTGAAATCACGAAGGTGGGTAACACTTTCATGACAATCAGATCTCCAAAATTCCCAAAAACATTTTTTTGGCTGAACTAATATTATTTTTCGGCCGAAAAGTGAAATGCCAAATCGAACGGTGTAATGACGACACCCTCGATTTGCGTGTAAAAATTAATTCAGATGAATTTTTTCCATCCAGCAATATGTTTTCGACTGAAAGATATTCCAACTGAACAATGTTTTGGCCAAAAGATTGTTCAGCCGAAAGAATGTTTATATATCAACCTCACGTCGATTTTGAATGGTTTTCAATTTTTTTTTTGGCGTTTTAGCGTCTGTGAGTGTTTATGAGGTTGTGAGTGCAGAGGTATCTGAGCGTTTGTGAGGTCTATGAGGTCTATGCATCCGTGAGCATTTTTGAGGTCTATGAGCGTTTGTGAGGTCTGTGAGGTCTGTGAGCGTTTGACGCGGAGGTCGTGAGCACAAAGGTGTGAGCTTTTGGCACAGAGGTCATGGTCGTGCTGGCGCAGAGGCCGTGGTCATGGTCATGTTGGCATTTGGCGTAGAGGTTGTGGTTGTGTTGACATTTGGGTGCAGTGGTCGTGTTGGCGTAGAGGCCGATTTGGCGAGCTGTCGACGAGTTTCAGGTACTTCTCGATGTTTTTATATTAGTTTTTAATTTTAGATTTTTATTTGTATTTTAGTTTTAGATTTAGTTTTAGTTTTAGTTTTAGATTTTTATTTTAATTTTTAATTTTAATTTTTAATTTTAATTTAATTTTAGTTTTATTTTAATTTTAATTTTAGTTTTATTTTTCATTTTCTTCGAAATTTAATTTAGTTTTTTTAAATTAAAATTTAATTAATTAGGAGGCTGAGCATGGAAATGCCGTGGGCGCGCCAACTGCCTATACACAGGGCTAGGCCCTCGTGGCCAAGTCACAGTCCAGTGGACTGTGACTTGGCCACGAGGGCCTAGTCCTGTTTCCAAACATTTGGGTGCCCACGACATTGCCATGTTCAAATTAGATAAGTTTTAGTTTTTTATTTTAATTTTACTTTCAGTTATATTTTAAACAGAGTTTTAGTTAAACAGTTGGGTGCCCACGACATTTCCCTGTTCAAATTAGATTTAGTTTTAGTTTTTTTTTTTTAATTTTAGTTTTAGTTATATTTTAAACAAAGTTTTAGTCTTAGTTTTATTTTTCTGCCAAATTTAATTTATTTTTTTAAATTAAAATTTAATTAATTAGGCGGCCTTTCATTGCAATGCCGTGGGCACGCCAACTGCCTAGCCACGGGGCTAGGCCCTCGCTGCCAAGTCACAATCCACTGGACTTTGACTTGGCCGTGAGGGCCTAGCCCTGTGGCCAAGCAGCTGGGTGCCCACGACATTGCCCTGTTCAAATTACCCTATCAACCAGAGGTCAATTGACAAAATGTCTTGCATGAAAAACCTACTTTAACAGAGGTTATCATGTTCTGGTCCTTTAAAAGACCATCCACCACATAAACTAGCATTTTGGTGTTAATAAAAGTTTAAAAGAATTGTAAGCATTATCTGCATCAGTCAAGTCACGCTGATAAATCATGATGGTGCACTAACAAGAATCTACATTGGCTGCCGTTTGACATAACCCATGCAAAGGCGTTCCCTAGGTCTAAACTATGCTTTGGAACAACAAACGAAGTAGCCATCAAATACCCATGCCATAGTAAAGGCCTCACTAAGATCTAGCCAACTTCTGAAACATAAATCAAGCTTCTAACAGCAATTGATCTTGCCTCAACAGCTAAACGAATTATCTATGTTTTGGCCTTCTGCTTTCTTGGCTTATTAATAAATGAATATTCCATAAACATTTATCTAGAACAACAAACAAAGTAGCCATCACATACACATGTCACTACAAAGGCCTCACCAAGATCTAGCTAACTTCTGAAATAGAAATCAAGCATCTATCAGTAATTGAATTCCAACAAAATTCCTATAAAATTTAAAAAGTAATTTCAACTAAAAAGATGACACCATAAATTCTAACAAAATTCCTATAAAATTAAAAAAATAATTTCAACTAAAAAATAATTTATCTTGTAAACTTTTTAAACTTCCAGACCCTTTTTAAACATCCAGACCCTTTTTAAACTTCCACACCCTTTTTAACATCCATTCAACAAATTTTATCACTTGCATAATTGCATTAATATGTCATCATAGTTCAAACATTGGGCATTTGCAACTCGCACCAATGAAGCAATGGTGTCTTACTCAAACGAATTTTCAATAGCTTGTTGAAGTTGATATGATGATGTCCTATTCAAATGAATTTTCAAAAGCGTGTGGAGGTTGATGCTGATATGTTTGGAAAACCAATGTAGATATCGTTGTATATATACAATATGAAAACATTGGGTTAGATGAAGACATTGGTGGTTTGCTTAGATGAAATACTGAAAATATTGACATTATTTTTACAAAAATTACATTTAAGTTGATGTTTAAGGCATTTTTTTAAAAAGTACTTTGATGTTTTTTTTATAAATTTTTATATTATTATATAAATATTAATAATATGTAACTTTGTAAAATTGATTGCATACATTGGCATTGGTCTTAACTATTATATACATTTTTTTTTTATACATTTTTAAAACAATGTGATTATACTTAAATTTATACAAGATTTTATTTATGTTGGTACATTTTAATTTTGTATACATGTTTAAACCAATGTGGTTATTTATACAAGATCTTATTTATGTTGGTTTTTTGATTAATTTAATATACATCTTTAAAACAATGTGATTATACCTAAACTTATATAAGATTTTTGTTTTTGTTGTTTTTTTGTTATAGATTGTCACATTATTAATATTTGCTAATTATATGTGACTTTGTAAAATGTATTACATACATTGACATTTGTCTCAATTATCATATTCATTTTAATTTTATATACATTTTTAAAATAATGGGATTATACCTAAATTTATAGATTTTATTTTTGTTGGACTTGAAATAACATCACGCTTCATTAATATATTTTTTATCCTTATTAGGTCAAGTATTATAGTTTTCACATGTTTTGAGTTTTCCTGAGTGCATTTAATTTTGTATATGTTTTTCATGGTTTTTAAAAAAAAGTTATTTATTTTAATTGCAAATTGTGTTTTTAATTTTTTTAATTTATATTTTTTTATTGGCTTAGAGAATAATTATGAGATTTAATATCATGGTGGAAGACTTTTGACTTTTTCTGTGTGCATTTAATTTTGTATATGTTTTTCATGGTTTTTTAAAAATAGTTATTTATTTTTATTGCAAACTGTGTTTTT
>ML778852.1:230281-318443 GCA_009831015.1 Picea engelmannii | reverse complement strand
AAGATGATTCGAAACTTTGTTTAAGTGCTCTAGAAAACCACCATGTATCGATATCGATCCTCCAATTAAGCCTATGGAACAGAGGGAAGAAATAAGGAAAGAAAAGAATACAACTGCAATCAGTAATAAAAATTCTTTGAAATCCCTATCCTCGAGCTTATATCTGTCTGTCCATCCGATGAATTGTGTTAAATGTGTTCGGCAGAAATCCTATTTATACAATTTGGCGCGAAAGAAAATGATACGACGTGTCGTTTCATTTTTTCTGATGGAAGGAATGCGTTCGATAGTATTTCGGCTGGAAGAATGGTTTTTCGGCTGAAAAACTTGGAAACCATTCAGTTTTGACGGTTTTCGTTAGAGTTTAGTATTTCAGCCGAAATATTATTTTTTCGTCCGAAATATTATTTCGGCCAAAAACAGGAAATTGGGACTGAAAACTAAAACCAGATAATTTCCCCAAGCTTAACTGAACTTTGGAGGTTGCGGACTCCCGCAAATACTGAGAATTTGGTTTCGAAAATGACACCAGCATTTCCAAAATTGAATCTACTTTCAATTCCTATAATTTGTTTTCATTTTCTTTATTTTTATCTAATTTTATTTAATTTTAAAAAAAAAATCACTACATAATATTTTCAGCAGACATTATGATTCGGTGAAATGAAATATCCGTATCTCTAAAAATATAAAGTGAAAAATTTGTAAAAAAATATATTCATAATCCTTAAACTGTTCTTTTCAAAAGGGTATATTTAGATTTTAGTCTTAAGTAAAAATTTAGATAGATACAATGTGTAGAAAAACATGTGTTTAAAATCTGCAATGTTTTCATCTTAGTCAACTTCAAAAAATTCTAGAAATTATAATATTTATCCGTTAGATTCAAAATTATAGTCATAATAAAATAGAGTCTCTGTAGATTGTTGCAGTATATTTTGTTTCTTAAAAATGTAAGTTTAATAATAGATACATTGTTGTAGAAATAAGTAACTCATTATCATTCATTTCATGTTTAAGTAACATATTGTTAAAGAATTGTCAAATTGACATATCAAATCGTGATAAAAAAAAAATTGAAAAATAGTCATTATAAAGCTAACACAATTCTTCACAAGTTTTGTTTTAACTATAAAGTGAAATTCTAAATAAAAAAAATACTTTTGTATGCCGAAAGTTGAATAACTTGTGAAAATATAGTTTTTTTTCTCATAAAACAAGCAAAAGTGTAACCCATCTTCATGATTTCACCCAGTGTTCCTTGAGACTTTCGCTCCCTTGCCTCATTGAGGCATCCACTTTCAACCATAACTTCTTACTGATGTTACAAAAATAACCTACAACCATTAGGGCTGCAGAAAATTAACTCTCTAACGCTTAATAACTCCTAAACTGACCGTAGGATTTAGCCCTAACTTTACCTAACTCTCTACTAATCCTAGCACACCTATTGGGATAATTAAAAGTGGTTTCTATTGGATGATTTTGTGTGGTTATGATTGGTTTTATACAACCATAAGGATGATAATATATTTGCAGTAATCTTTTGTTTCAACCTTTCTTTTTGTGCTAAAGTTATTGCTTAATCATTAATGAGTTGAGATAGCTTTAACTAGCTTTATCTCTTGTTTATTTATCATATACTCAACACTTATATTGCAGCCTTTGTTATCTTTATTGAGATGATACATATCATTTATTGTTTCTGCAAATTAGGGACAACAAGCTTAACTTGCTTTTCCAACTAACATATTACACTATATGATTGGTTTTCCTTGTGTCTCGGGTAGGTATTCACACTTGGAAAGTCACTCAAATAATTTGGAAACCATTTACCAATATGATTTCCCAATATCTTCATACCATATAGAATTGACCTCTAGGGACATCCTCTTCATCTTCACCCTTTTATATCTCATTCCCACTAGGGTCGTTGATATTCCCCCCTTGAGGTGGCTACCTCACCTCTAAAGTGACGAGGACACTTGCCTAAGGTGACAGTGGGTAGGTTCCCTCCTAGTTTTCTCCATTTGGTGGTTGGGTCAGGATTTTCCCAACCTACAACTTGTGCGATAACATTTTTGCAACATTTCCGGGGAGGATTTTGAATCCTCTTCGAAACCCTAACGAAACTTTAGCAAGCTTTCCTAAATCCTTTTCCCTTATCTTTCCTGGCGACTCCACCCAATCGACCTTCCCTTTCCACCTTTATTTATGAGCTCTAATTGAAGCTCATTTGGTGAGTCCACCTTCCATGAACCTATCTTTCATTCCCCCCCCTTTCCATCCTTTGATGATAATTAGTCTCATCTGGTGACTCCATTGAGGCTTTACCCTAAGTGATGGAACCATGCCCTCACGAGACTTACCATGGGCGTTCCTTAATGTGTATCTTTCTCTTGATGTTCAAAATATCCTTGGATATCCAAATCATTGCTCTGTAGAGTGGAGGGAAATTTCCCTAAATTTAACAGTGATCCAACTCTAGCAGTCACCCATGTCATGAATTATATGAAGTATGCTTCGAGATTAAATATTCTACATGAATATGTGCTGATGAATTTTTTTGTGTCTTCACTGGAATCAAGTAAAAAGGATTGACTCACACACTCATGTATTCTGAAAAGTATCCCTATTGTACAAAGCTCATTGACTAATTTCTCAGGCATTATCGGCCAAGTACTCAAAGTTTGCAAGATGCTTTCTAAGAGCTCAAACACACTCTTTGCAGAGAAGGTTTTTCTATCGATGTTGAGACAATAGATGAATAAGTGCTTGAAGGACAGATGTGTGAAGAAAATTACCAAGCACATCCCAAAGAAGTTTCTCATGTTGAAGATCTGGACGAGACATTTGATGAAGATGAAGTTTATGCACTTCCATTTGACGAGGACATCCAGACCTCTGTTTCTCCTACACATCAAGAAGAGAACATGATGAGTTATAATCCTTTTGAAAAAATTGATGATGCTTTGTTCAATGAATTTGGAAATGAAAAAAAAATCCAAAAGGATCTCCATAAAGTTTCTCTTGTAGAAGGCCTGAATGAGACATTATTATTTGATTTCCCTTTCAAAGAAAATGAAGTTCTCCATTCTTTTGAAGAAATAATCAGCTCATGTGATGGAGATGAATTCACGAAACAACCCTCAAATATAGTTGATGACCACATTGATGGTTTCATATAGGTTGGTAGACGTAGATGGGATGTGGGTTGCTTCATTATTAATAGAGATCCCATTTATGACATTGAGGGTAAATCTTAGGAAGAGGGGTTTGGAGTGTCATCTTCAGAGGATTGGTCTTCATACATGCATGATTTAGATATTTGGCATCCTGGTGATGATATGGTTACATATTTGTTCGGCCCCTTCGAGGATGACTTGTCACAACATACTCAAAGTGATCTTCAGTCATCCCTTGATACATACCCTTTTGAGGATGCAGATTTTTTCTATGAGGAATTTCAACCATCGTGCTTAGATTTTGACCACTAGGTCGTGGGCAGTCCAAATCAATCCAAAGTTTGCACTACCAAAAAAAAGAACTTTCATTTTTAGATTTTGAGTAGGGATTTGCAGACAAAGAAGAGATGTTTCCTAAGTCTGACGGAGGAGTTTCTCTCTAAGGTCGTGCCTTACCCATGTCCCCTTGTGTGGGAAACCATAGGGTTTTATTGGGATCTCTTGTCCTTTCTTAGCCTTCAGAGAGTAGTGATTTTCTGAGTGAATATGAAGATGAGTCATCGTCTTTATATGGTATCGCTCTCCAGAGATGGATTGATTAGGATTTTGGCTACATGTTCCGGCAGGATGATCATGATGATGGTTTCTCTTTCCAGCGGATTTCCTCGAGTTATATTTCATGATAGATTATATGTGTACTTATACTCATTGTTATTATGTTCTAGACTTATCTTTGTTGCTTCACATGATTAAGCACATGGGGAGATATCTTGATGAAATGATGAATAGGTGGTTGCATTGGCTGTATGACTTCACCTAACGTCACCTATAACTGGATCTTCAGGGCCCCAAGGCCCCAAGTAAGTAGGTAGGTAATCTTTCTTTCCCCTACATTTTCATCTTGATTCCTCGTATTAGTTTAGATGCATTTTATTTTCATTTTTCTCTACTTGCATATTGATTTCATTCTTAGTTTATAATTTTTTCAAAAAATGTCAAAATTTTTCTTTTCTAGATTAGCTTTTCTTTTGGATTATATATATATATATATATATATATATATATATATATATATATATTAGAAGTATCCTTTTGCATAGATGGAGACCCATATCACCACCACAAAGGTTGTAGATTTTCATATGGCATCCACCACACCAGCTGGCTTCCGAGAGGCAATGGGCCTTTCTCCATGAGGTACAGGTCAGGTATTATGGTGAGTGTCATTTCAATATTTGAGGCATTTGAGTATGTTGTATCTTAGAATGCTTTAGATTTCATGACATATGCTTGGAAATTATTCCTTTTCCTTGCTTCACCTTGGTGGTTGACATTGTTCCCTAGTAAATGGTCTTCCTTGGGGATGGGTTTACTACTAAGAACTCCCTTGAAGAACCATTGTATTGTTCTCGACCATACTTACAACTTTCCATCCCTGTTTCCCCCATTTCCTTATCTCTTTGGATTTTAGGGTGTATTGACCCAAGAAGGGGTTGTTGCTCATTCAATGGGAAGAAGGGGATAAAGGCCCAAAGGGATTGTTGTTGGGTAAAAGATAAAATCCTATGTATAAACCTTCTAGATGCTTCACCCAGGGATCACCCAAGAAATAAATGAAACACTTATCTTTGAGAAAAGGGGGACCCACAAGAAATATGATTATGAATTATTAAAAGGTTAGTTGGAGGATAGGAGGTCTCATCATGAGCCAACCTATCATGTTCATGTATATCTAGTGGTATGAAATTACCATCATCTAGTCTCCAAACTAGGGTAATGGCTCTCAGGTGCATGGCTGAGAGAAAGGGGGTCTCATCATGAGCCAAACTTCTCATTTCCGATAGGTATTTTTGGGTGACATTCTCATTATTTGGACACCATCCCAGGGAAGTGGCCTTCAACTTGTCCTTTAATTATGAAATAAACAAAGAATGGAAAAACGATGGGCTTGAAAAAAGTTCATTGCAAACGAAGGTACCACACACCCTCTACAAAGGCACCCATGAATGAGACACTACAATCCCTTGTATGTCATGAACCCCATGTCCATTGAGTCTTGACCCGTAACCACTTCACCCACTTTACATGGATTAGAGAAGGATCTCTTGGAAACTCTCCTTGACCTAGCGTGAGATCTACCCAATAGGACACCTCGTCAACCCTCCCATATTCAAGCTTAACAAGTCACATAATGTCTTTGAGCACTTAATTGTTTGACATGATAATATTTGATGCACATTATTAGGTGGCTCATTTATTGATTTTATTTACTTATCATGATGTTATGATTTGATATCCTTGGAGGGTGTGCTTACTTGTCTTTGCAGGACCTAGTTGGTGGATATTTTTGGAGGAACAAGCCTAGCTTGAGCTTCCATGGGGCCTGAAGCCCACAGGTGGATGCCAAGGGCCCGCATGTCATATGAGAGAGATGAAACCTCAAAGGCCTAGAATATGAATTTGACGACATAACCTAGCCCCCACATGCCAAACATTTTTCCTAGGAGAGGAAAAACATCACTTTTAGAGGCATGACGTCACCTAGGGGGTTAGGGTTTGGTGGTGAGGTTGATATGCATTGGAACAAGGAAATTTTGAGGAAGTTGATGTTTTGACCATGAAGGAAGTAACTTGGATGCTTGACATGTGGCTTTGGGAAGCCTTACTACTCTCCTCCATCCACAACGTCTTGCTCCTAGTGGCAAAATGTCCCCTAAAGGGGTGACATCTTTCTAAATTAGGGTTTCTTTTGTCTAAAAGTAAAATTTAATTGAATTTTTTAATATTACTTTGTAAAAGGGGAAAGATTAGGGTTGTTTACCCCTAGTATTTTTGTTTACCATAATATTATGTGGAAAAACTATCTTAGTGACATTTTGTATAAATAAGAGATCATAAAATCTCATTTTAAGATAACTCTCTCGCGTTTGGAGAAGTATTGGACTGAAATTTTCGCCATCTTTGGCTAGTTCTCTCTCTTGTGCTCTTGTTTATGGCTATTTCTTGGATATTTTTTTTGTTATCCCCATTTTGTGGATAACTAAGGATGTTATGTACCGAGGCCCTCAGGTTGCAAACATGGAGTGCCGAGAGATTACATGACCAACAATACCCTTTTTCACAGTTCGAAAACCCTCTCACCACCATATATGGTAACAGATTTCCAGATGGAATCCACCACATCAGCTAGCTTCTGGAAGGTATTGGGCCTTTCTCCATGAGGTACAAGTCAGTATTATGGTGATCATAATTTCAATATTTAAAGCAATTGAGTATGTTGTATCTTAGATTGCTCTATATTTCATGATATATGCTTGGACATTATGCCATTTTCCCTGCTTCACCTTGGTGGTTGACATTGTTCCCTAATAAGTGGTATTCCTTGGGGATGGGTTTGTTCCTAGGAACTCCCTTAAATATCCATCATATCGTTCCCAACCATACTTACCACTTTCCATCATTGTTCCCCTCCATTTCTTTATCTCTTGGGATTTTAGGGTGTATTGACCCAAGAAGGGGTTTTCCCTCATTCTATGGGAAGAAGGGGCTGAAGGCCTAGAGGAATTGATGTTGGTTAAAAGATAAAAACCTTGTATGAACTTTCTAGATGCTTCTCCCAGGGATCACCCAAGAAAGTAGTGAAAGACTTATGTTTGACTAAAGGGGACCCACACTATGATAAATCATTCTTATAAGGTTAGTTGAAGGATAAGAGGTCTCATCACGAGCCGACCTATCATGTCCATGAATATCTAGTGGTATGAAATTTCCATCATTTGATCACCAAACTAGGGTAATGGCTCTCAGTTGCATGGTTGAGAGAAAGGGGGTCTCATCATGAGCCAACCTTCTCATCTCCACTAGGTGTTTGTGGGTGACAATGCCATTTTCTAGTCACCACGCCAGGGCAATGAACTTCAAACTCTCCTTAAAATTATGAAAGAATAAAAGAATGGAGATTAATAGGATTGGAAAAAGTGCATTACAGATGAAGGTACCACACAACCCTCTACAAAGGCACCCATGAATGAGACACTACGACCCATTATATGTTATGAGCCCTATGCCCATTAAGTATTGACCCCAACCACTTCATCCACTTTACATGGCTTAGAGATGGATCTCTTGGAAAATTTCCTTGACCTAGGGAAAGATCTACCCAATAGAACACCTCGTCAACGCTACCATATTCAAGCTTGACAAGTCGCATAATGTCTTTGAGCAATTAATTGTTTGATATAGTGATATTTGATGAACATGTTTAGGTGGCTCATTTATTGATTGGATTCACTTATCATGATGTTATGACTTGATATCCTTGGAGGGCGTGCTCATTTGTCTTTGGAGGACCTAGTTGGTGGGCAATTTTGGAGGAAAATGCCTAGCTTGAGCTTCCATGGGGCTACAAGCCCACGGGTTGGATGCTAAGGGTCCACATTCTGGATCAAAGAGATGAAATATTGAAGACTTAGAAGATGATATGGAAGACCTAGCCCAATCCTCACATGCCAAATGATTTTCCCAGGAGGGGCAAAACATCTTCTTTTCTAGCTTGACGTCATATTTGGGAGCTAAGGTTTGGTGGTGGTGTTACCACTCTTTAACACATGGACATTTTGAGGAGGATGAGGCCTTGGCCATGGGGAGATTGCATAGATGCTTGACATGTGGAGTTTGGAGGGCTACCATAGTTTATCCAACACCAACGACTTGTCCCAAGTGGCAAAAAATCCCCTAAAGGGGTGACATCAAAGTAAAATTAGGGTTTTATTTGTGCAAAAGTGAAATTTTAAATGAATTGTTTAATATTAGTTTATTAAAGGGGGAAATATTATGGTTGTGGACCCTAGTCGTGTGGTTTACCCCTTAATGTATGGACAAGTCACCTTGGTAACATTTTGTATAAATAAGATATCATAAGATCTCATTTGGATATAACTCTCCCTCTTGTGAGAAGACTTGATCTAAAATTTTCGCTACACTTTCCTTATTTTGTCTCTTGTGCACTTGTTTATGGCTATCTTGATGAATGGTTGATGGAGGAGTGAGGCACTAGCCTTGGATGAATGGTTTCTAGCTTTTATGGTGTATTTTCTTAGCATATTTCTTGATTTTGGTATGGTCTTTTACTCTTATGCTACCATTTTTCAAGTCAAGGATTGTTGTGCTAGGAGCTAAGTGGGAAGTAAGATATTTTACACCCCCACTCTAGTCTTCGTCATTTATTTCTTGAAGTTCATTGATGTTTCAAGGGCTTGTTTGAGGAAGCAAGAGGATTTACACCCATCATTCTCAAACCCCAACTAGATATACTTGCCTTGGGAAGTAAGAGTACTTACACCCTAAAGGAAGTATCATCTCTAGTTCATTTACTTGACTCCATTAACCCAAAATTTTAAGACACTAGTAATTTATTTTTTGCATTGGAGATATAAAATCATTGCCTTGGGAAATGTGAAATTTTGTCTTTTGAAAGATCTCTTGCTTGGAGTTGGTTTGGCACATTGAGAGGACCCTACCCCTACTAGGAAATCCCCTCTCTCCCAGTACTTTAATTGGCGTTACAAACTTTAACCTACAACCATTAGGGTCGCATAACCCTAGCTACTAATTCTCTTTTATTTCACAAACTAACCTAAAAAATTCTCTCTAAATTCACTGACCTAGTATACTAACTAGGGCAAACTTTTTGGGCTAGTTATTGACACTTTTATGTGGTTTATTTTGTTTCTGCATGACATTGAATGCTACAGCCATAAGGCTGCAATTTTATGCAGAAATTACATGTTATAACAACTTGCTTTATTCAACCTCAAAGTGCCATTTCTCAGTCATAATTGATTGTCATATTCATTGATAATATTGATGATTGATATTATGCTTTACATGCTGACTTGAATTTATTACTTGCTGATATAAATTGTCATCTACTACTGCAAATTAGGGACATAAATATTAACTTTCTGATCCATACTAACATATATCATTGCAAGGTGTCTTTCTTTGTGTCTCGGGCAGGTACAATCATCCAAATAAGTACTACACCTTTGGGGCAACAATCACTTGAATTACAAGGCATATATTTCCATTACTCATTCCATTTAGACTTGACCTCTAGGGGATCCACTTCCATATCTATCCATTTCCATATCAGTCCCCCTAGGGTCACCGAGATTGCCTCCCAAGAGTGACCTAGTCATCCTTGAAATACGTGACCTACATCGAGGTGACATTGGGTGTAGGATTCCCAATTTTTAGCACTTGCTTTTATGTTTGGGTTTGGATTTTCCCAACCTACAAATTGTTCTATAACATGGTTGATGGGAGTGATGAGCTAGCCTTGGAAGGCTTTTCTCTAGCTTTTATGGTGGTTTGTATTAGCTTTTTTTCCTGGAATTGGTAATTTTTTTTACATTGTGCTATCATTATTATTCAAGTCAAGGTTATTTTGCTAGCAAATGGTGGGAAATATAAGGGAATACACCTCCACCATAGTATCCACCATTTTATGCTTACATGTTATTGGTTTAATAAGGGTTCGCTAAGAGAAGTATAAGGGCATACACTCTCTTAGCTCAAACCCTATCTAGAGATACTTTCCTTGGGGAGTAAGAGGATTTACACCCCCAAGGAGGTAGTAGCTCTAGATCTTTCTTCGTTTAACTACTTTAACCCAATATCTTAAGGAACTAGTCATTTACTTGTTGCATTGGAGAAATAAACAGTTGCCTTGGTAAACATGATTTTTTCAAGTTTTAAAGTTGTCTCTTTGAGAAAGTGTTCCTTGAGCCTTTGGCTCCCTTTCCTCATTGAGGCATCCCATTTCAACCATAACTTATTTATGCTATTACAAAACTAACCTACAACCATTAGGGCTCCAAAAAATTAACTCTCTAACACTTAATAACTCCTAAACTAACCCTACGATTTAGCCCTAACTTTACCCTAACTCTCTACTAAGACTACCGCACCTATTGGGATAATTAAAAGTGGTTTCTCTTGGATGATTTTTCTGTTGTTATGCTTGGTTTGTTACAGCCATAAGGATGATAATATATGTATAGTAACCTTTTGTTTCAGCCTTGCTTTTTGTGCTAAATTTATTGCTTAATCATTGGTGAGTTGAGCTAGCTTTCACTAGATTTATCTCTTACTTATTTATCATATACTTAGCACTTATATTGAAGCCTTCGTTATATTTATTGAGATGATATATATCATTTATTGTTTCTGCAAATTAGGGATAACAAGGTTAACTTGCTAGTCCAACTAACATATTACACTATATGCTTGGTTCTCGTTCTGTCTTGGGCAGGTATTCACACTTGGAAGGTCACTCAACTCATTTGGCAACCCTTAAACCTTCACAAGAATCTTTCCCAAGATATTCATACCATACAGAATTGACCTCTAGGGACATCCTATTCATATTCACCCATTTCTATCCCATTCCCCCTAGGCTCATCGGGATTCCCCACTTGAGGTGACTACCTCACCTCTAAAGCGATGAGGACACCTTCCTAAGGTGATAGTGGGTAGGTTCCCTCCTAGTTTTTTCCATTTGGTGGTTGGGTCGAGATTTTACCAACCTACAAATTGTGCGATAACACACCCATTGGGATAGTTAGGAGTGGTTTCTAGTGGTTTAATTTTTTTATGTTAAGTTTGGTTTTCTATATCCATAAGGCTGATAATATCACTGCAACAAAATTTTGTTCCATCCTTTATTTTTGTGATAAATTCATTGCTTAATCATTGGTGAGTTGAGTTAGCTTCTACTGGCTTTGTCTCTTGTTTATTTATCATATACTTAACACTTATATTGCATCCTTTATTATAGTTATTGAGATGATATATATGATTTAATTTTGTTGCAATTAGGGACAAGAAGCTTAAATTGCTTGTCCAACTAACATATTGCATTATATGCTTGGTTTTCTTTGTGTCTTGGGCATGTATTCACACTTGGAAGGTCACTCAAATCATTTGGAAACCCTTGAACCTTCTTAATAATATTTCATAAGCTCTTCATACCACTTAGAATTGACCTCTAGGGACATCCATTCATACTTAAAATTTTCCATCTCATTTCCCATAGGGTCACTGGGATTCCCCTCTTGAGGTGACTACCTCACTTCTAAATTGATGGGAACACCTTCCTAAGGTGATAATGGGTAGGTTTTGTCTTGGCGTCGTTGTCGGAGAGGATTTTGAATCCTCTTCGAAACCCTAACGACACTTTGGAAAGCTATCCCAAAGCCTATCCCCTAGCTTACCTAGCGACTCCACCCAATGGATGTTCCCTTTCCACTTCTCTTGATGAGATATTCTTGAAGCTCATATGGTGACTCCACCTTCCTCTAACCCTTCCTTTCCAAAACCTTTCCCCCCTAGGAGGTTCAAGCCTTCCAAGGTCTACCAAATAATGCCTCCTCTCAAGTATCCTATTGTCAATATCCTCTTCCATGATACTCTTCCCCTTGCCACAATGGATAACCCTTGGGAAAAGGACCTCTACAAACCCCTTGACATGTACACTATCTAAGGATACCCTAATACAATGCCAAATGAGGTCAAAAAGTGGTTGTCAAAGTTCCTAGGAAACAATGTAATAAATTCTAAGGACCTTCTTTATGTCATGGGTTGGGATATGGACAATTCAAGTATTGAACATGAATACATGGCCATGAATTTATGTTCTTCATCATTGAAGAAAGAATCTCTTGATTGGTTCAGATGCCTCCCTGATGATCATCTCATGTCCTATGAATATTTTTACAACTTATTTAAGAGGAGATGGTGAACAAAGAAAGATAGTGGGACACTTGGAGTTCAGTTAAATCAGATAAAGAAAAAGGAGAATGAAACAGTGAAGGAATTGAATACTAGATTTTATAGGTTGTACAATTAGATTCTGACATAATTCCTTCCTTCAACATCATCAATTCCTCTCCTTTATATGAACATTTTTGAAGGGCAATTTCACTTCATTCTGAAGGAAAAGAAGCCCACATTGTTGGCACAGGCCAAAGAGTATAGTGTTGATATTGAAAAAAATCTCCTTGATTCAAAGGTGGGACCTTTTCAGTACCCTCATGTCAAGGAAAAAGAAAAGACTAAGGTTTCCAACAAAATTCCTCCTAATCCAATTGCCTTCTTGACTCAGAAGATAGATTGGATGAGTACTTAGTTTACCCAGGTGCAAAATCATATTATGGGTCATTTGACTATTGTAGAGAGGAATCAATCTGCTCCGAGACCTCATTTTTCCAGACACCAGAGAGATGCCATAGGTTGGAAATCAAGGCCTCAACAAGAGGCAAAGACCCTAGATACTTTGAAACCAATCGAGACAGTTGACAAAGAAGCTTGGTTCCTTCCATGCCAAGATCGTCATAGAGAATATGAATTCCCTCGACGATATTAATGTTCTCTCGATGATATGAATTTCATGGATATGATCTCCGTGTTCCAAGAGGAGCAAGTCACATAGGAATGAATCAACATAGCCAGAAGAATGGGGTGAAGAGAGGGGAGACTCTAGGACTTGAATCGATTGATAAATGATTATAAGAAGGAATTAAGGAGGAGGGAATACTTGACCTACACTAGAAGGAACAAAGATTCAACCCCTCCATCAAAACCTGACACTCCTCTTCCATAAGAAGAGAAGGTGGAACCACCACCTCCACCTATGGTACATGAGTTTCTTCCTAGAACAAATCCTAGAGACGAGATTTGGTTAAATATAGATGTTGCAATCATGTTTGGAAAAATGAATATGAAGATCCCAATGACAAATATGTGTAAGATCCCTTCTGTGAAAAGGGAAATTTTGAAAGTATTATAGGTGCCAACTAAGAAGGAATATCCTCCTATCATCTTGAACACTATGTATCTCGATCATCCAAGGGACAAGAATCCTCCCTTCTATCTTTCGTTAGGCATGGATGGCCTCCACATGAACGATTGCATGCTTGATTATGAAGCCTCAATGAATGTCATTTCATTGAAGGTGATGAAACAACTAGGTTTGAAGACAACCCAACCTTATGGAAATGTGTGCAGTATTGATTCTAAAAAGGTCAAGGTTCTTGGGGTATGTTAGGATGTTGAGGTTTTTCTGATTGATTTTACACATATCAACATCCTCATGGACATAGTAGTAATCAATGTTCCATATTCCCGGGGGACGCTCTTATATAGGATATGGTATACTACTCTTGGGGCTTTCCTTACCATGGAACTTACCTATGCACACATCCCCATGGGAGCTGGAACCTTCCAGATGTTATATACTAGAGAGAATGTTGATAGGCATGTGATGGATCCTTATGGTCTTGATTACGTCAGTGAATGCGATTATGATGTGCCTCCCTATATTATTGAGTATGATCCATTTGAACTACCCTTCATACAGGAAGACTCCATAGAAATACTTCTCCCATGGATAGATGAACACAAAGAGAAACTTTCAAAATACCATGGGAAGGAGCTAGGGTCTATCCATATTTTGAAGAAAGAAGATAAAAAACATAAAGAAATCATGAAAGATATGGTCAATATAGAGCCTCTTTCATATCCATATGTTGAGAGCACACCTTGCATCAATTTAAATGAAGGAAGTCTTTCGCTCATGTGGGAAACAATAAAGGGAAAGCCCAAGTATGACCAAAGAGATAACGGCTCATGGCTTGGCCCTTACATTATTAAGAAGAATTATGATAAATAAATGTACTATCTGATAGCCTTGGATTGGAGAAACATGCCATTACCAGTGGATTGATCTCTTCTCTGACCTTATGTTAAGGTCACGTGACTTCTTCAGGGCCCGTTCCCTAGGTAAGTAGGTAGGTCACATTGCTTTCCTTTCATTTTCATCTCGATTGATCATATTAGTTTAGATGCATTTCATATTTCATTTTTCTCTACCTACATATTGATTTCATGCTTAGTTTAGAAATTAAAAAAAGAGATGTCAACATTTTTTATTTTCTAGATTATTTTTTGCTTTTGGATTTTTATGTATATGGATGAAGGGTGATAGAACCGGGTGATAGAAACACTCTAGATGATTTGATGTCTTTGTCTGATTTTTTTCAGGAATAGGTCTACCGGGAGATGTTGCGGTTCTCATGCACTCTGCGACAAGAACGTGTCCCCAAGAAGGAGCCATATTTTATTCCCATTTTGTGGGACAACTAAGGAGATTATGTCTCCGTGCCCTCAGGTTTTGGATATGGAGTTCCAAGAGACTACATGACCAATAATATCCATTTGCACAGAAGGAGATCCATTCTCACCACCACATACGTCATATATTTTTGGATGGAATCCACCACACCCGTTGGCTTCCAGAAGGAAATGGGCCTTGCTCCATGAAGTACAAGTTAGGTATCATGGTGAGTGTCATTTCAATATTTGAGGCATTTGAGTATGTTGTATCTTATATTGATTTAGATTTCATGACATATGCTTGGACATTATGCCTTTTTCCCTATTTCACATTGGTGATTGAAATTGTTCCCCAGTAAGTGGTCTTCCCAGGGAATGGGTTTTCTACTAGGAACTCCCTTGAAGAGACATTGTACCATTCCCGACCATACTTACCACTTTTAATCATTAAACCCCCCCCATTTCCTTATCTCTTGGGATTTCAAGGTGTATTGACCCAAGAAGGGGTTGTCCCTCATTATATGGGAAGAAGGGGCTGAAGTTCCATAGGAATTGTTGTTGGGTAAAAGATAAAATCCTACTTACAAACCTTGTAGATGCTTTTCCCAGGGATAAACCAAGAAAACAATCAAACACTTATCCGTAAGAAAAGGGGGAGCCACAAGAAATATGATTATGAATGCTTAAAATTTTAGTTGGAGGATAGGAGGTCTCATCATGAGATGAACTATAATGATCATGGATATCTAGTGGTATAACATTACCATCATCTGGTCACCAAGCCAGGGTAATGGCTCTCAGTTGCATGGCTTAGAGAAAGGGGGTCTCATCATGAGCCAACTTTCTCATTTCCGCTAGGTATTTATGGGTGAAACTGTATTTAGATGGACACCATTCCATGATAGTGGCATTCAAATTTTTCTTAATTTATGAAAGAAACAAAGAATGGAAAAATGATGGGCTTGGAAAAATTGCATTGCAAATGAAGGTGCCACACACCCTCTACAAAGACACCCATGAATCAGACACTACAACCCCTTGTATGCCATGAACCCTGTTGTGATACTTATATGTTTAGTATAATGCACTCATTAATTATCAATTTGAGATTCGTAATCAATAGAGTTACAAAACACCAATAAGAAAGGTAATTCTAATGTCATGAGTATAGAACTATTCTAGATTAAGCATGCTGGAAATAAGACAAACTAGCAAATCAAAACACACTTTGGTTGTCTTTCACAGAGAGGCTATCTACTCCATTATGGAACATGCAAGTATGAGATGGACTTCTTTTGACAGATCAAATCTGCTATCTGACCCAAAAAACTAACTATGCAATCACACTTCTGAAAGGGAAATCACACATCAATCATCAAGACATAGCATGGGTAGTTCAATAGTCAATATACTGAGTATGTTGTGGTTCACAATGTGTTGTTGTAAACTTCACTAGCTCTCCTCCAAATATGTCTGACTACTGCTGCCAAAATTTATGTCCATGAAACAAAATCAACTTCATAAAAATAGAAACAAAACATATGCAAAACTGAGTAAGTAAATATCTCCAAACAATCATATGATTGAAATCCTAGTCTAAACTATACTGCTATCATCTGACAGAATTAAGATCCAGCTAATCTAACATCTATACTATTGAAATCAACTACTAACACTAATCTATAAGGATGCTAACCTTTGTTGGGCAGTGGGCCCTTGCCACTTCAACAGGTCAGTGAATGGAGTCTACAGTAAGCTTTCTTCCAATCCACGCATTCCTCTTACTTAAATTTCAAAACATAGAATTAAACTATGCTAACAACTCAACTCACATTCATTCATAAATGATCAAGACCTAGAAATAATTGACATCGTTTTATTAAAATTCAACTCAGAATGTGTTCTACAATATGTAACGCTACTTCACATACTATGTTATGCTAACTCTCTACTACCTCCACCATCCTTGCCATGACTATTTAAACAATCTTAGTCTTGAAACACAAGGAGGTGAAATCTTTAGCAAATCAGTCAATTGTCAAATTTATATATTCAGTTACATATTTTAAGATTCATCCTCATGACACGAAGTGTATGAGGATGAAGCAATATAAAAACAAGCTTATCATAACCTTGCTAGAGCTTTAATGATTCAACAAACCTCCAACAATTATCTTTAGTACGATCTGGAGCTAAACTTGGTATATTTTTCTTCCTATATCGGTACCGTATCGTGACAGGTGAGATTCGGTAAATGGTACCGGATCCGAACAGTGCACAAGTGGTTGGTACCATATCGCGACAGTCTGCGGCCATTGGTACTGGATCATGATAGGTGAGATTCAGTACCAGATCTGAATGGAAGGTGCGCTTGGTACCAGATTCAGACATTGGAAATTTGGTGCATAAGTACCAGATAGATGAGCTGGTACATAAAGGTTGGACTCATCTAGAGGTCAAAGGTTATACATGGAAAATTGAAACATTAGTACATGAAACATTTAGTCTCCTAGCTCAATAAACCACAAAAATGCATGAATTAATTATACTTTACCTTATGACCTCATCAATGGCTAATGGTAGTGTTCTTTGTCATTTATCCAAGCTTAGGTAAGCCAAAAAGGTATATATGAGGAGTATAATAGGGTAGTGGAGTATAATTTAGAGGCTCAACATTCCCCCATGCCAAAACCATTGCATGTCCTCATGCAACTGAAACAAACCCAAAATTTTTCAAAATTTGAGACTCCATTCTTTACTTCTGTGGATCAATGATGTTGATGGCTGAGGCTTCTACTTTCAGCTCCCTTTTTATGACCCTAATGTATTGTAAGAGTCTTAGTACCTTCTTGAGATTATTAGAAGTCTCTTCATGGTCATCTTGAAGTTGTTGGCTAGTTGCTTTCAATTGCTTGTTTTCCTTTTTGATATACATGTCCAATAGTTGGTATTCCTTCACTTCTTGTTTGAGTTCCTGGTTTTGTTTTTGCAACTCCCCAATATGTTTCTTCATCTGTTATTTTGTTAAGGTCCTTGTTGAATCCATTGTTTCTGGCTGGATGTATTCTCTTTCCTCCACTTCCTCCCTCATCCCACGTAAAGTAACAGTGACTTGTTCCTTGGTCAAACTAGGGATGACATCCTGAACTGATAGGTCTTCAAAAGGGGAGGTAAGATCTATTTGATCTTCATGTGTATGAGGACTGACAACTTCTTTTCCTTTCTTTGCCATGCTTCTTTTGGTTCTTTTACAAGGGGGTATTGGATCAGGGGTGGTCACAGGCTTCCTTTTCTTCTTTTCTATTTGTGGAATGGTTACAAGGTATTGTTCTATAGATTGTTCACTTTTATTTTCTGAGCTATTCTTCCCTTTTCTTACAGTTTTTGTCGTATGACCCTTCTCCTCAAGTGCTACTGTTGAAGTCTCCTCTACTAATTTAGTTTTACCTTTTGATTCTTGACTTTTAAAATTCTTATTGACTGTGGAAGAGGGCCCTGCTTGTTTACTAGATTTTTCATTTTGGCTCACTGTTTTGGATGATGATGGAGTTGCCTTATATTTCTTGCCCTTTTTCTTTTGAGGTTCCTTATCTTTCTCTGGAGAAAGTCGAGCTTCCTCTACAGGTTTCTTTTTTGTGGGAAGGTGTTGAGTGATGAGGATTTTCCAGCTAATCCTTTTCTTCCTGATTTCATGTAAAACTAACATCTTAATAAGACCTTGATGGTAAATTCTAGTCTTCTCAGTTTTGGATAGGGATTTGACACCTCTTACCATCTTGTTCAAACTCATCCATAAAAAATATGGGAAATCAATTTTAGGGCCTCCTTCAAAGTGTAATAAAAGCCTAAGATGATATATGAAGGTTACAGCATACCTGCCCTCACAAGTGAGGAATAATTGAAGACTAGCAAGCATTGGATGATACTCTTCCTTGATATAGTTCCTAGGGATCCCCTTTTTCCAATCAGGGTGCTAATGGTCTTCTTTAAAAAATTGTTGGCACATTTCCTTGTTGATTCCTACTCCTTTGAAATACTTGGCTCCTCTGTTAGGTAATCTCGTGACCTCCCTTAAAGTTGCTTCATTGATTGTTAGTTGTAGATTGCCTATATGTGAAATCTCTCCATCGTAACCCTGAATAAATGCGTGAGATACCTTCTCATGCCAGCCTGTGAATTTCTCCAAAAATGGCATCCATCCTGATCTAGCATACTTCTCTCTACACAGTTGGAACTCCTTGGTCTCTCTATAAATATGGAAGACTGGTTCATGTCTACTTACAACCATGTTTATAAATTGTGAGAGAAAAAAAAATCTGGTTGTAGCGCAAGGATTTAGTTAGCTGATGAGGGTAAGGGTTTGGTACCAGATATCGTAGGGAGAGGTAAGCTCGGAACTGGAGAAAGGTTGGTAACGAAAAAAGATATGGTGATGGTGTTGCTAATTCGAATGGCGATTTTAAGTAAAGATGTCACAAAGGGAAATTAAGACAAGATGAGGCTCATCTGGATGGATTCGCCACCCAGATAAGTCATTTCATTTATATCCGTTTAGCGTAATGATGGGGATGAAAAGTTGGGTGTCGAAGCATCATTGTTGTTTGGGATAGGTGATTAGACCTCTGAGTGGTAAATTTGATGTTGAATCATGGCTCATGACACAAGATAAGTTCGTGATTTGCTTAAGGATGAAGCACGTTCATGGCCCATCATTACTAGACATGCTACATATTCATACTTTTGATGTGATTTTTCCCTCAATCATTTTTGAGCACTTATGTGATGAGAGGATTGATTAAGGTTAGGCATATGGGTATGAGGGATATGTGCATGGTGTTAACACTAAGGTCATAATATCTAGTATACATTTTCATACCTATTGTAGTTTTATAAGCAAAGGAAAATAAATAATACCATGTTACCTTTTCTTTTACCATTTTATGATCAATACCCATAGCATATGCGACTGCCTTTGTATTTGAAGCTTGTAGATTGTCAGAGTTCATCTTTTTAGGCTGGAGTTTTCTGGAAGCTTGGTACTAGAATTTCTTGTACTTCATGAAACTTCTTTATTCTGTGCTTATCTTCTTTTGTGTCTAGTTCTGTAGGGTTGTAGGGTGATCATGCTGGTTTCTGAAGATGAGATGTGAGTCTGCAAAAGAGTTCTGAAGGAGCTCTTTGACCTTCCCCCATGCCAAGGATGTTGCATATCCTTATGCAAGAAGATTCAACACTCTGTATCATAATGGAGAAAAGATGATCAGAGAAAAGAGACCAAATCAAATTCCAAAAGTACATTTATCACCTAGCATATGATCACATGCCTATAAAAAAAAAAAAAAAAATTGAAATTGCCTTTCTTTTGATGACTTATTAACAAGGGTAGCATTCAGCAGTGAAAACAGGGAGGTTTTTATATTTTTTCCAGAAGAATAGATCCAACCTAACTTGCTTCAGAGATTTACTATCATTATATGTTATGGATAAATTTCACAATATAAGTAGATTAGACTCCCTAGTTAGGGCTCCACTTTTAACAAGTTTCCTTCTTAGGTAATGTAGGCTTTAGATGTCAGACTAGTAAGGTTGACTTAGGGTAATTCTCAAATGGACATTTGTTTGTAATAATTATCTTTGTTTAGTAATTTGGAGTTGTATCTCATAAATGTTAACAATGAGCTTTGCTTGTAATGTTCATCTTTTAGATGACAAAAGTGGATTTTTCAATTAGACAAGTATAGATGAGACATTTCTCAACCAGAACCCACTGCCAGCAAGCCTATTCAGTACTCCGATGGGGTAGTTGTGATAATTAGTGAGAAACATCCCTTCCCTAGGCAAAATGCCCCATTGCTAACATGCCTGTTCAGTACCTTGATGGGTTTTCCTAGTCATACCATAGACCGGTACCCGCTGCCAGCAGACCTGTTCAGTATCTCGGCGGGTTAGTCTCTTAAACCCTTTTTCCATCAGAAGATTCTTGTCCATAGTCACCTATTTCAATTTTATTAAAGAGTTCTTTTTCATGGTGACAAGGGAGGCTCTTCAGAAAACCTTTTTACATGTTGGGATGGTATTGGGTTGGAAGGTATATTCTCTTATTTGGATGTTTTTAAAGATTTGTCTGAAGGAAAAATAAACTTATGTATTGCACATTAAATCCATATGTATAATTTTGTCTGAGTTTGTCCATAAGAGAATGACCTAAAGTTACCTTAGGGTTCTGATACATCCTCTTCCATAAAAAATTTCCTAGTGTGCCCATGATAGAGGGTGTTCATATACTCATATGTTACTCTTTAGAAAAGATAATCCAATGAGTACTATTGAAGTCTAGTTAGGGTGAGATAGTTACTTGTAGGCTAATATAGTTTTTATCCCTTTAATCATGCTGAAATACTAGATAAGGGCAACCTCTAGACTTTAAAGCAGATTAAGCATGGTTCTTTTAACAATCATAGGTAAAGATTATGTCTTCTTTGTCAACCAAAAGAAATTAAAATACTTCCTTTTAGGTAGCAACATAACCAAAAGAAATTAAAAATTCTTCCTTTTAGCTAGCAACAAAACCAAAAGAAATAAAAAATTCTTCCTTTTAGCTAACAACAAAACCAAAAGAAATTAAAGATACTTCCCTTTATTCAGCAAAAAAACCAAAATAAATTATTGCTTCATAAGAGCTGCCATTTGATGCTGCATTCGACTTCTTGGTTCCAGCTTAAGTGGTTGTTGCATGGCTTCATAATTTATATTAATTGACATAAGCTTTTGAAATATGCGTAGCATTCCTTGTCAATTAGGTGATGTTTCATGATAGTACTGTATAAGGACAGATTTCTGGTATCGGACCAGCACAGGATTGTTGGTACCGGACCAGAGCAGGATTTCTGGTACCGGAGTATTGTTGATGCCTACAATCTGATGTTTAGCAAGTTCTTGAAGGATCAAATAAATTATAGAAATCTACTTACAAAAATAAAATGTGAAAGTAAAACAAAAGGAGGTAAGAATCCCTTGTTACCTTCAGCTTATTAACAAAACACAATCCAAACCTATGTACAATTTTTTTAAAAATAAACCAATCAATCAATGTGGATTAGTAAGAAGGTATTCTTCCTTACTGATCATCTGTATATCTGAATTCTGTAGTATACGAGTCAAAAATTCCTCTCTTGATAGGGGTTTGTTATAAGTTCTCAACCGGTGACCATTCACAGGTAGTGGTGTATGTTGTTCATCAATTGTCTTTATCATGATTGAACCATTGTCATAGATAGTGTCAATTTCATAGGGTCCCATCCAACGAGTAGTTAACTTACCTTTGAAGTTCTTGAATCTGTTTTCATACAACAGGGCCCAATCTCCTTGTTGAAAAATTTTCTTTTTGAGATAATTGTCATGCGATTTTGTTCTCTTCTCTTGAATGAGGGTGGTTCTTTGAAGTGCTTCCTGCCTGATTTCATCCAACTCATTAAGATACAAGAGTCTTTGTTGCTGGGCTTCATCCAAGTTCATGCCAACTTGTACTACAGTCCTGAAGGTTTTGATATGGAATTCTATGGGGAGAAGTACATGCTTCCCATACACCAACTCATAGGGTGTATGTCCTATTGTATTCCTCCAGGTGATTCTATAAGACCATAAGGCTTCTAGTAATCTGTCAACCCAGTCCTTATGGTGTAGCTGTACTATTTTGGTAAGAATGGACTCAATAACTTTGTTGGTAGATTCTACTTGTCCATTTTCCTGTGGATGGTAGGGTGTATATTTCCTGTGTTTAATTTGGTACTATTCTGTAACAGCTTTGACGAGATTAGAGGTAAATTGTGTTCCCTAATTAGTCACAATTTATCGAGGTACAACAAATCTAGTAAAGATGTCATTAAAAAGGAAATCTACCACTGATTGTTCACTTGCAGATGGTAAAGCTTTTGCTTCGACCCACTTAGTCACATAGTCAGTACATACAAGTATGTGATTTTTCTTTTTAGATGCAGGGTTAATGGGTCCTACAAAATCTAATGCCCATTTCTCGAAAGGCTCAATGACTACTTGGGCTTGAAGTGGCATTTGGTCTTGTGCAATAGGCTTACCCATTCGTTGACATTCATCACAATTGGATACATAAGTTTTAACATCTTTAAAAATATGAGGCCAATAATAACCAGATTGCAGAAATTTATAAGCGGTCCTCTTGTCTGCAAAGTGTCCTCCACAAGGACCATCATGGCACGCTTGCAAGATATCATGAATTTCATCTTCCCTTACACATCTCCTGATTACCAAATATGATCATGTTTTGTAGAGACAATCATCGTGCCACATATAGTTTGCACTTAGCTGAATTACTTTATGTTTTTCTCTAGGAGACAATTTTTGAGGCATATTCCCTGTCACAAGATAGTTAGCTACATCTGCATACCAAGGAGTGAATGTAGAAATAGAAAACAATTTTTCATCAGGAAAGTTATCTTCTACTGGTGCGTTATCTCCCAGATGAATCATTCCTGATAAGAAATTAGTCACAAGATTATCCTTACCAGGTCTATCAATAATGTTTATATTGAACTCTTGTAATAATAACAACCATATTGTAATTCTAGGATTTGTTACAGGTTTGTTCATTAATAATTTGATGGCTGAATGATCAGTGTTTACAAAAGCTTGATATCCTGTAATATAGTGTCTAAATTTATTGATAGCATGGACCACAACTAGCACTATAATTAACTTTAGCTGGAGACATATTTTTACTAACAAAGTAAATAGCATAAGTCATTTGATTTTCCCTTTGTCCAAGAACTACCGCAAGAGCTATGTCTGAGGCATCGATACTTATATGAAAAGGAAGGGACCAATTTGGTCCTCTTAATACAGGGGTAGTTGACAATTTCTGTTTTAGAATCTCAAAAGATATTTGGCATTCATCATCCCACTTGAATTCGGCTTCTTTAGATAATAATTTGAATAAAGGGGTAGCTAGGCTTGTAAAATTAGGAATGAATCTTCTATAGTAGCCCGCATGCCCTAAAAATCTACGAACTTCCTTTTGTGAGGAAGGTATTCTGATTTGTGTGATAATATGAATCTTTACCGAATCAACTCTCATTCCAGAACCAGAGATGTGATGTCCCAAGACAATACCTTCAGTGAGAAACATTTTTGACTTTTCATTACTTAGGGAAAGATTAGTTTCCTTACACCTAATCAAGACTTTTTCTAGACTGGTCAAATATTCCTGGAAGTCTTTTCCATGGACTGTAAAGTCATCCATGTAGACTTCCACGCAATCATTGGTCAAGTCAGAGAAAATGGATAGGAAAACCCTTTGAAAAGTGGCTGGGGCATTGCAAAGTCCAAAAGGAAGAACCCTATAAGCATAGGTTCCCCATGGGCAGGTGAAAGTGGCATTCTCCTGGTCTTTGGGTGCTATTTGTATTTGGTTATAACCACTAACTCCATCCAAGAATGACCAATACTTCTTTCCATAAAAGGTATCCAACACCTGATCAATAAATGGTAAGGGGAAAAAATCCCTATGGGTGGCTTTGTTCAACTCCCTAAAGTCTACACATATTCTCCACTTACCATTTTTCTTGGGAACTATGACAAGTGGAGACACCCATTGACTATCTGAAATGGGGTATATGAGATTGGCTTGAAGGAGTTTTTTCAATTCCTCTTTTACAATATCTTTAAGGGATGGATTCATCCTTCGCTGAGGCTGTCTAACTGGTCTGATTTGGTCATTAGTGTAGATATGATGTGTGCATGTGTCAGGGTGAATGCCTTTCATGTCTGCATAATCCCATGCAAAGGCATCAAATTTTCTTTGGAGCATTTCAATTACTTGTGTCTTTTGTTCTAGTTCCAAACTAGAGTTGATATACAAAGGTTTTCCTGGGCTAATCTCAACAAGTTCAGTACTTTCATCCTTCTATGAGGAAGCTGGTGATAAAGTATATAATTGAGTGACATCAGGGTGCCAGGTTTGTTGAAATTCAGAACTGAAAATGTGTGACAATTCTGCAAAAGACCTCAGGTATTCAATACAATTTGTATCAACCAAAAATAAACTTAAGACTTGTTCATCTGATTATTCTTGCATTCCTCTTACCTTTTCAAGTGTTAACAGGGGTCTGATGCAATCTTTTTCTCCATAAGAGTTTTCTAACCAGACAGGTATCTCCTTTGCTGGTTGGGAAGGAGGGAAGAGGACAAGCTTTTGGCTATGTGTGCCATTGGATATAGTCATCTCACCATACCGACAACTGATAAAGGCATCTGTTGTGGCCAACCAAGGATGACCAAGAACCACAGGGTGTCCTGGTTTGGAGGATGATTTAGAGTATATGACTAGAAAGTCTACTAGATATTCCCAAGAAGCTAGAGTGACTGTGACATCATCTAAACTTCCTGCAGGGCTAATGAATGACTTATATACCAACTCTATCATGGTTTGGGTTGGTCTTAACTGGTTGATTTGGAGATTTTGCATAGTGTCAAAAGGTATTACATTAATTTCTTCACCCAAATCAATGAGTGTGTTTGGTAAAGAAATACCATTAATTTCAACAGTGACTACTGGGTTTCCAGGGTCATTATATTTGTATGGCATTTCAGAAATAAATTCAACCACCTGAACAAGAGGAGGTTCCTTCTTCTTCCTTCCTGGTTTCTTAAGGCAAATATCCCTTATGATTTTGGCATATATGGGGATATCCTTAATGGCTTGCAACAGAGGTATTGTTATACATACATTTCGTAATTCATCCTCTATATCTTTGTGCAGGGGTGGGTCAGGTTTCTTTACTAATAGTCTTTCGGGGTAGGGTGGAATATTAAATTGTTGAGGTACTCATACCGACTGAGAAGTGATTGGAATAGGAGGGGAAGTCTCTTCTTCTGTAGGGGTGGTTTCAGTGTTTTCTTCCTCAGAATGATTATCATTTTCTTCCTGAATTATTACTGCAGGATTTGATTGATTTACAACTTTCCTTGATCATAGTTGAATTCATAGGTGGGAAAGGTTTGAACTTCTGTATTTTACATAGGGTGGGTGGGTCGATTATTGGGGTTAGGGATTGGCTGGGCAGGGATTGCTGTTGGTCTCGGAGGGTTGTGGGTAGCTTGGTTTTGTGGCTGTTGATTGGCATTTATAGGTGCTTTCTGCTGCTGGTTAGGGTTCACGGGGGTTGTAAATTGTTGTTGTATAGGAGGTGGGAGTAAATATTGCATCTGTGGTGGGTTGAATCCAGGTAGTAATTGGGAGATGTTTGCAGGATACTATGGATATGTAGGGTAAGAGGGAAAACACTTTCTAACTAGACCTTTAGATTTCCCAATTTGGTTGGTAGGTTGACTCTAGTGAAATTGGTACTTCAAGCTATGCCTCTCTACTTATTCTTGGTATTGGAAGCTCCCAAGTACATTCTAAAAGTTATTAGAAATATCCATCAATTATTTTTATGGGGTGGAACATATACATAACACAAGTGGGAAAGAGTAGCATGAGACAATGTGTTCTTTCCCAAGCTAGTTGGAGGTTTGGGCCTCTGAGATCCAGAAATTATCATCTCTGCTTTTGGCACCAAGATATAGCAGTGTTGGGTCACCAGGGGAAATGACCTTTAGGGAAAAATATGAGGTGAAAATATGTGTTAAGTATAGAAGAATAAGATTTAATTATGATGGATGGGGTCAAATAAGGATCGATAATATGGAACAATGCATGGGCCAACAATTAATTAATCCAACTTTTGGGAGATCAGGGATGGAAAATTATCCCTCTTATGGGATGAATCATGGAAACAAATTCCCAATATACATGCTTGTTGGTGCGTAAATATGTTCACTGTATATCTCACACTCATTTAAATGTCAATCTGGGATTCGTAATCGAAAGAGTTGTTACACCATATGTGTCGAGAACAAGTAACCTATCTAAGTCTGTTGCATATAGGAAATAATTAATAACATAAAAATTCCATTTCTAAGATCTCTAAATACTTCAAAGTCTATTCTGAACCTAAAAGAGAAAATTGATAATGAAACTCAAGCAAACAGTCAATCAAAGAAATGTTGTCTCAGAGAAACAAGTCTGTTCATGTTAGGCACTTGTATTGAAAAGATGAACTTTAAGAAGCTTGTCTCCTGTAGCAGTTAAAACAATCAATTCCAACCATTCTTGAAACAAAATCCAACTTCAACCTCATGTAACTCAATCAAACCAGCACAAGGGAAATCCAGTATAACTGAAAGACTTTATTACAACACATGAAGATGAAAGATAAAGTCTCCTGTTCCCTTGTGATACTACAATCATAAAATTAAAATATCAGTCTCACACTTCAAATTACGAGATAGATATCTTCAACATCTGAGAATAAAATGTCTATTCGATATAACACTTATTGTTACACACCAATCCAAAATAATTAACTCGATGCTCAATCCTGAGAATGAATTAAAGATTAATCACACACACACGCTGCTGTAAACTATCCACACAAACACACAGAATACATACAATGAGGTTTACCTTAGTTGGGGCGGTGGGCCCTTTCCAAACCAACAAGGAACCTCTTAAGGAGTTAACAGACTAAAGCTTTCACTCACATCCAAGAATTGACATAAAATATCTTCTGTATTAATTCAGCTGGTAAATTGGATCAACATTCTTTTACTTCATACATGACGATGACAAATACTGTTTGATTCTTATCGTATATTTCTTACATTCCTCTCTACACAACATCCCTTATATAAGGTAAGTCAATACTACCAATATTTATTGATAAACATTAAATAGTTCGGGAAATTCTAGAATTAAGATTTACATCGAATTTTGAGGAGTCAACTCCATCCTCATGACACGAAGTGCATGAGCGATGGAGTCTCTTACAACTAGAAAACTGATTCAGATGCTTCTATACAACTGTCTTCTCGAAATATTCACCATTATCCTGGTCCAACTGACACATTTTGGAAACAGAGGTTTTGGTATCGGATTGCACACAGTTGCGAGTCTAGTACTGGAATAGAACAAAGCAAGGAGTACCAGAATAGCGCACGCCTTGGTACCAGAATGGAGTTGGTACCGGATCAAAACTGTCTTGGGTATCAGAATGTATTTGGTACCAGATTACATGGTGTCTGGTAGTGCCAGATAGACTACTCATAAATCAAATTATTAGAACTATACAAAATAAAACACTATGATCGTTGGTCTTTAGGGTGTAGGACTGAGCTAGTCGCTTCAGCTGGTGCAGACTTTTTCTTGCTTTGTAACTGGAAGTCAGGGGTCTTCTCTATTTGACTGGCTGGTTCTGATGGCAATTCCATATATGTTTTGGGAACGTTATCCAATTGACCACATGGTTCTGATCCTGCCTTTCATATTTTACCCCTTTGCACCGAAGTAGAGCTTACTCTCTAGAATTGAGTGGTTGTCTTCTTTCTTGATATAACAGTCTCCCCAACGACAGACTTTTCCGTCACTGATTTCTCAATGGGTTGAGATGAGTTGGGCACAACAGTGTCTTCTTTACCCCCTGATGCCATTTTTCTGTCTTTCTTTTCTTTTCTGCTTGATCCTTCACTGTGTGTCCCCGCCTCCTGTGTCTCGTCTGACTTGGATTTCTCTTGAGCGAAGATCTGTTGGAGTAACTGCTTCCAATTACCCCCTTGTGTTTTTTGAGCATGAATAACCAGAAGTTTGATTAAACCATGATGATGAATACTAGTCTCAGGTTTCTTAGAAACTGACCTTACCCCTCTTGCCATTTTCTTTAAACTCATACATAAAAAATAGGGAAAATTTATCTGTGGTCCTCCCTCAAAATGTGACAAAATCTTTAAATGATAAATGA
This sequence comes from Picea engelmannii, assembly GCA_009831015.1. Taxonomy (NCBI): domain Eukaryota; kingdom Viridiplantae; phylum Streptophyta; class Pinopsida; order Pinales; family Pinaceae; genus Picea; species Picea engelmannii. Next base: position 290,212 of record ML778852.1, on the reverse strand, counting down.
AGGTCACGACATACCTTCCCTCACAGGTGAGGAATTTCCATAGACTTATAAGCATTGTCTAGTATTTTCTTTGATATAGCTCCGAGGGACGCCCTTGGTCCAATTGGGGTCATGATGTTCTGGTTTGAGGAATTGTTGACAGGGATTTTTGTCCATGATTACTCTTTTGAAGTATCTTTCTCCAGCCATCAGGAGACCCATAGCCTCTGCTATAGTGGCCTCTGTAATTTTTAACTTCACCTCCCCAAACTGCACATTCTCTCCATCATATGTCTGCGCGAAGTTGAGAGAAATTCCCTCATGATGACCCTTAAATTTATCCAAGAATGGAACCCACCCTGCATGTTCATATTTTTTCTTGCAAGCATGATATTCTTTTGTTTCTTTGTATATTTGAAATATTGGCTCATGCTTGTCGACCCCCATGCTATTTTAAGCAATTCTCTTAGGTGGATAAGGCACGAGAAGAGGGTTGAGTACTGGATGATAGAGTATCGGTTGGGAGGGACCTACGAGGGATACAAAGGCATAGGGTGTCTGTAGATAGTGTGACAACAAGGGTAAATAATGCTCATCTGGATGGCGGAGCCATCCAGAGGAGCATTTATGAATGGAAGTGTAGATTACAATGGTCACGTCGATACTCATGATGATATGGTGAGGTAAGTCGGATCTACTAACAGTTTCCATATTCGTGGGAAGCTTGGGGGTGGACGATATTCACGAAAGGAGGTGGTCGTTATGGTCAAGACTCATGTATATGAAATCGAATGGGATCATTACTTGATATGCTGAGATTCGTGGTTCACATTGTCTCATATGGTATGTCAACTAATCATGGGGTTTATGTATCAGATAGACAGAGGGAGTTTGATCCAATAAAAGACATCGTGATTTTGCATTCTTGATGTTTCGTAGGACACTTCCTTATTACGGAGGTGAGGTCTAGGATTTCTACATAGATTCGTGACAAAATGGGGTACATCATGATCCAAGAGCAATCAGATTTTCTAAACGCATATTTAGTCTAATTCCTTTAAATAATACGAAAAAAAGAGTGTTGAATATGTATGTCCTTGTGCTAATAATTTGACAGCGACTTGGAAACATGTTGAAGAGTTACCTGTCATGTTCTTACCAGTACTGGATCATCTAAGTACTGGATCACCTGTGTGTAGAATTTGTTGCTAATACAGGATCACCTGAGTGCCGGATCACCTGTGTGTAGAATTTTCAGTTGGTACAGGATCACATGGGTACCGGATTACCTGTGTGTAAAATTTGCAGTTGGTATAGGATCGCATGAGTACCGGATCACTTGTGTGTAAAAAATTGTAGTTGGTACAAGATCACTTGAGTGCCGGATCACCTGTGTGTAAAATTCACAGTTGTTACCTGAGTACTGGATCACCTGTGTGTAAAATTTGTAGTTGGTACCAGAATAACACAGGGCCCCTTCTTTTATACTGGATAGGATCCGGTACCATATAGACACAATGAGATGATTTGGTGGCCCTTCATTGATGCAAGATAAGAACCCAAAAATGAACTTTCTTGAGCTTAAAAATCTTGACACTGATTCTAGTGACAGTAATTTATAGAAATAACTGGTGTTCTATGGTCAAAATCTGTCTAAAAAACCATGCAGTCGCCAAAGTTTATAGAGGAATAATGCAGGAAATATTTGTAATAGGAGGGTACTATGTAATGATTAGTAACTGAGATGACATAACTCCTTTTCTTCTGGAACCAAGGTGACCGCACTTTTGCTGGAATTTCCTCTTTTGTTACAACACAATAATAATCCTAACTACTACTTTTCTGTGGATTTTTATCGAGCCCAGATTAGTTAATGCTCACTAGTATTTTCAATTTTATAGAGTCTGAAAAACTTAAAGGAAACTCTCTATACTGTCCCGTGGATTTTTGTCGAGCCCAGACCAGTTCCTTCTCGCCGGTGTTTTCAATTTTAAAGAGTATGAAAAACTTAAAGAAGACTCTCTATACTATCCCGTGGATTTTTGTCGAGCCCGGGCCAGTTCCTGCTCGCCGGTGTTTTCAATTTTAAAGAGTCTGAAAAACTTAAAGAAGACTCTTTCTAGTAGTTGTCCTCCTTATTTGTTTATCTACATGGGAACACCGCCAATTTTCTTTTGTCTTTGTTAGTTAAAAATAAAGAAAAACTTCATCTCATGACACACCTATGTACAGAAAAAGAATTTATACAATTTGAACTTACTATGGTAGGTCAGCATGAGGGAAAACCCTCTCGCTTACCAGTTGCATTTCGGCAGACTGAAGAACATTTTTGACAAAATCCTCCTTTGACAGAGGTTTGTGATAAACCTTTAGTCGATGTCCATTTACAACAAGGGAAGTTTTCTTTTCATCAATAGTATTTATCTTTACTGCACCATTTTCATATACTGTATCAACCTCATAGGGCCCCATCCATCTGGTAGACAGTTTGCCTTTGAAATTTTTAAATCTACTATCATATAGGAGGGCCCAATCACCTAGGTTGAAGGACTTCTATTTAATGTACTTGTCGTGCCATTTGGTCCTTTGTTCTTGTATTAGGGTGGTTCTTTGTAGAGCATCTTGTCTTATCTCATCAAGATCGTTTAATTGTAATAGCCTCTGTTTTTGAGATTCATCCAGGTCCATTCCTAATTGCATGGCAGTTCTAAAGGTATTTACTTGAAACTCTATGAGCAGTAGTACCTTCTTCCCATATACCAACTCATACGGTGTATGGCCTGTTGTATTTCTCCAGGCTATCCTGTAGGCCCACAAGGCCTCAGGCAACCTATCAGCCCAGTCTTTGTGATGCAGCTGAACAGTCTTAGTGAGGATGGCCTCTATCACTTTGTTGGTCGATTCTACTTGGCCATTGGCTTGGGGGTGATAGGGTGAGGAATTTCTATTTCTGATATTGTATTGTTCGGTAAGGGTCTTAACCAAATTTGAGGTGAATTGTGTTCCTTGATCAGTGACTATCTCCCGAGGTGCCCCGAAACGAGTGAAAATTTCCTCAAAGAGAAAATCTACAACAGATTGTTCATTGGCTGAATATAGGGCCTTAGCTTCTACCCATTTTGTTACATAGTCTATGAAAACTAATATGTACTTTTTCTTTCGGGACATGGGATTGATAGGTCCTACAAATTCTAAGGCCCATTTTTCAAAGGGTTCAATTACTACTTGGGCTTGGAGTGGCATTTCATCAACTGATGTAGGTCTTCCCATTCTTTGGCAATCATCGTAGATGGCCACATATTTCTTTGCATATTTAAAAATGGTCAGCCAATAATAGCCAGATTGTAAGATTTTGTAAGCTTTCCTTTTGTCAGCAAAGTGGCCACCACATGGGCCATCATGGTAGGCTCTGAAGATATCCTGCATTTCATCTTCCCAGACACATCTTCCTAGACAAATCTTCTGATTACCAAATCAGGTCCTGTTCGGTATAGGGTATCTTCATGCCACATATAATTGGCACTTAGCTGAATGATTCTTTGTTTTTCTCTGGATGTCATACCTTGAGGCAGCTTGCCAGTTGCCAAATAGTTGGCTATGTCTGCATACCAAGGGGTGAAAGTAGAATTGGAAAATAAATTCTCATCTGGAAAATCATCATCTACTGGAGTACTGTCACCTGTATGGATAAGCCTAGACAAAAAATCAACAACCAAGTTATCTCTTCTAGGCCTATCTATAATAGTGATATTAAATTCTTGTAGTAACAAGAGCCATCTAGTTATTCTAGCATTTGTAACAGGTTTATTCATTAAAAATCTGATAGCTGACTGATCTGTGTGCACAAAAAATTCGTATCATGTTATATAGTGTCTAAACTTGTTGATGGCATGTACTACTGATAAGAATTCTTTCTCTGTGATAGTATAGTTTGCTTCAACAGGTGAGAGGTTCTTACTAACAAAGTATATAGCATAAGGAATCCGCCCTTCCCTTTGTCCTAATACAGCTCCCAAAGAGGTATCTAAGGCATCTGTACATATATGTAAAGGAAGAGACCAATTTGGACCTCTCAAAGCACGAGCACTTGAAATTTTTGTTTGTAAGATTTCAAAGGAGATTTGGCATTGCTCATCCCAATAGAATTCAACATCTTTTGTTAGTAGTTTGAAAAGGGGGGCAACTACGTTTGTAAAATTTTGAATAAACCTCCTATAGTAGCCAGCATGCCCTAAGAAACTTATGATTTCCTTTTGTGAACTAGGGATCTTAATTTGGGAACTAATGTCGATTTTAGCAGGGTCCACTCTTATTCTAGTACTGGAGATGTGGTGACCTAGAACGATTCCTTCAATAAGCATCATTCTTGATTTTTCGTGACTAAGTGAGAGGTTGGTCTCTTTGCATCTAACTAGTACCTTCTTCAAATTATCTAATGCCCATTGGAAATCATTCCCATATACCGTGAAGTTATCCATGTAGACTTCCACACAATCATTGGTTAGATCAGAGAAAATAGCCAAGACAGCCCTCTGAAAGGTAGTAGGGTCATTACATAACCCAAATGGGAGAACCCTATAAGCATAGGTTCCCTAAGGGCAGGTGAATGTGGTCTTATCTTGGTCTTCTGGTGAAATTTGTATTTGGTTGTAGCCACTAAACCCATCCAGAAAAGAAAAGTACCTCTTCCTAGATAAAGTATCCAAGACCTGATCTATGAAAGGTAAAGGGAAGTAGTCTCTATAGGTGGCCTTGTTTAGTTCTTGAAAGTCCACACAAATCCTGCATTTCCCATTTTTCTTGGGTACAATAACTAATGGGGAGACCCATTTTCTATCTGATATAGGGTAAATGAAATTGGCTTATAGGAGTTTTTGGAGTTCTTCCTTTACTATATCTTTCAAGGCTGGGTTCATTCTTCTTTGGGGCTGTTGGATAGGTATGATTTGATCGTTAGTGTAAATATGATGCATACATGTATCTGGGTGGATCCCTTTCATGTCAGAGTAATCCCATGAAAACGCATAGGATTTCTCCTGAATCATTTGTACTGGCTTTTGTTGTTGATCTATTTCTAGGCTGGAATTGATATACAGGGACTTCCCAGGACTGATTTCTATAGCTTGGACAGTAGAATCCTTCCCTTCCTCTATTTGCAAAAGAGTGGCTATTGTAGAAGTGGAAGGGTGCCAAATTTCTTGAAATTCAGGGCTAAAGATGTGTGTGTAGTTGGGGAAAGATTGGGGATAGTTAATGCATGTCGAAGCAACCAAGAATAAACTTAGGATTTGTTCTTCATAGTGTTCTTGTACTCCTTTTACTTGTTCAAGTGTCAGCAAGGGCTGGGTACAATCCTCCTCCCCAAACGGATTCTCCAACCAGAGAGGGACTTCTGTGGCTGGTTGGGTGGGGTGAAAAAGGATAAGTTTCTGACTTTGAGTGCCATTGGAAATTGTCATTTCTCCAGATGGACAACTGATGAATGCATCAGCAGTGGCCAACCAAGGTCAGCCTAGTACCATTCGGTGTCCTGGTTTGGGGGATTTGGGATGGATTACCAAGAAATCCATAGGGTATTCCCAAGAGGCCAATGTCACTATTATATCATCTAAACTTCCTACTGGGGTGATGACTGATTTATCTGCAAGCTCTAGCAAAGTTTGTGTAGGTCTTAAGTGATCTAGTTGCAGTGTTTTCATAGTGTTTACTTACATCACATTTATTGTTGCCCCTAGATCAATCAATGTGTTAGGCAAGGAAACACCATTGATTTCTATGGTTACCACTCGGTTCCCTGGGTCACTATACTTGGAAGGCATTTCTGTTATAAACTTGGATAACTGTCCTACCACCCGTATGACAGGAGGTTCCTTCCTCTTTCTCCCTGGATTTTTAATGCAAAGGTCCCTTACAATTTTAGCATAGATAGGTATGTCTTTAATGGCCTGTAGTAGTGGGATCTTTACACATATATTCTGGAGTTCAGTCTCTAGATTATGTTCTAGAGGTTCCTCGGTTTTCTTTATGAGCAACCTTTCTGGGTAAGGGGGATTCACTTCATGGGGTGTTTCTACTGCAAAGGAGTTGGGAGAAGGGATTTCTTGTGGTACTGGAGTGTTTATTTCTTTGTTCATTGGACCAGTCATCTGTTCTTCTCTTTGAACCGTTTGGGCACCTATTTGTTCCTCTTGGTTTGTGTGATTATGCACGTGTTCCTCTTGAATGACCATAGTGGGATTTGTTTTGTTTACAATCCTTCCTGACCTTAATTCAATTCCATTAAATGTAGCTGGCATTATTACATATGTAGGAAAGGTTTGTACTTCAACTTTTTTTATAGGTTGTGTCAGTCTGTTATTTGGGTTAGGGATAGGTTGTGTAGGAATAGGAGTAGGCCGAGGAGGGTTTTCGATGGGTGCAACTTGCATTGGTTGTTGCATATTTGGATTCATGGGTAGTGCAAGTGGTTGTTGTGGTTGTGGAGGTGGAAGAAGAGCAGGGGGGTTAAAACCTGGGAGCAACTGTGAAATATTCGAAGGATATTGTGGATAGGTGGGAAAATTTTTTGGTTGAAAGGGGACATTTCCATATACAGGTCCTCTCCACCCTTGTTGCCAAGGTTGGGTTTGTGATGACCACTAAGGATAAGACATGGGGGGTACCCATTGCTATTGGGGGTATTGTGTAATTGGGTCGGCAAACATGCTGGGGTTTTGTTGTCTCCATGGTCTCCTAGGGGGGTAAGATGTCTCAGGTTCTCCTCCTCCCTTGAACATGGCCTTGAGTCCGGGGAGAGAAGGGCATTCATTAGTAGGATGGTTCTCTGTGAAAATACCACAGAGTTCAATAACATTGAGAGGGCATTCCTTTTCAGGGTGTTTCCTCCTACACTGATGACAGAAGATTGCTAACACATCTTTTTCTTCCTCTTGTTTTCTTTTAATTTGCATGGTATCTAGTTGGGAGCTGATGGTGTGTAGGATATCTGTTTTAAAATTTTCCAATAGATTTCCTAGCTCAATCCTTGTGACACCTCTGGAAGTGGGTTTAGAAATTCTGTTGGTAGGGTCCCTTATACTATTCCATGTTTTAGCTTGACTGCGAGAGTATCTTTTATAGTACTCTGCTATGTCTACAAATGGTTTTTGGTATATGTCCCCAGAACTCATAAGGTTTAACACTTCAATGCAATCTTCCCTCACCCCCTTTAGAAAGACAGTCCTAATTGTAGCTGTATCTAAGGAAAACTGCTTAGTCTTTTGGTAATTGTATAAGAACCTTTCTAAGTAGTCTTCTATGCTTTCTTCTTCTGACTGCTACATTTTGAATATATCATTCCTAGCATCCCTAGGTCTGTAGTAATCCTAGTATTTCTGGAGGAAGGTCTCCTTCATACCATCCCAAGACAAAATTGTGTGTTCCCCCAAGCTCATGAACCACCGTAGTGCCAAATCTTTTAGTGTGGCTGGGAAAAGTTTTATTTTTTAGAATTATCTGTGTAGTTATAGCTCCTACACAATATGTCAAATTCAAATAAAAATGAGTCAGGGTCTTCTGTCGACATACCTATGAAATGAGGAAGTGGAGATAATGGAATGTTCTTCATAGAAACATCTTTATCCATATCCAGTATGGGGAATCCAAATGTCTCTATCTCATTAGCTGTGTTTCCCTCTTATTCTGCCATGTTTCCAAGCACTCTGTAGGGAGGTGGTGAATTTTCTCCACCGAGTGATGGTTCCACCACTGGGTTCTCTAGTATATCTGGCTATTCCAAGGTTTTGTGTGGTCTTGCAACAATAGATGCAGCCTCTTCTATTATCACCTCTACTTCTTTTCCAATTTCTCTTCTGGATGGGGTCGCCAGTGTTGCCTCCTTTTCTTGCTGCCTTATGTTTTTAATCTGAACAATGGCTTTGGATCTAGTTCCTTTTGTTGTTGTTGCAATGGCTTCCTTTGAGCTCTCTCCTCTGAGAATTTTTCCTGTACGAGTTTTCGATGAATTAGTATAAGGGGGGGTTTTTTTTGTTGTTTGTTTTTCTGTTTTTTCTGAAATTTTAGGAGCAATAAATCTGCCTTTATTATCCCTGTACCTACTCATAAAAAAATGAAATCAATGAAAGCGCAAATTCCTAATTAAAGGTAGGAGGACAACCTAACTTTGGAGCAACCCCACCAAAGTGGATGCGCAAGTTCTTACCTTTCATCCTACCATCTTCTCCCTGCCCTCGGATTATCCTCAAATCCAATCCAATACTTCATCAAACCAAAAAATATATGCTACATGTTACTGTTGACAACTCCCCAAAAATGGCGCCAAAATGTTGGTGCGTAAATATGTTCACTGTATATCTCACACTCATTTAAATTTCAATCCGGGATTCGTAATCGAAAGAGTCGTTACACCATATGTGTCGAGAACAAGTAACCTATCTAAGTCTGTTGCATATAGGAAATAATTAATAACATAAAAATTCCAATTCTAATATCTCTAAATACTTCAAAGTCTATTTTGAACCTAAAAGAGAAAACTGATAATGAAACTCAGACAAACAATCAATCAAAGAAATGTTGTCTCAGAGAAACAAGTTTGTTCATGTTAGACACTTGTATTGAAAAGATGAACTTTAAGAAGCTTGTCTCCTGTAGCAGTTAAAACAATCAATTCCAACCATTCTTGAAACAAAATCCAACTTCAACCTCAAGTAACTCAATCAAACCAACACGAGGGAAATTCGGTATAACTGAAAGACTTTATTACAGCACATGAAGATGAAAGATAAAGTCTCTTGTTCCCTTGTGATACTACAATCATAAACTTAAAATATCAGTCTCACACTTCAAATTACGAGATAGCTATCTTGAAAATCTGAGAATAAAATGTCTATTCGATATAACACTTGTTGTTACACACTAATCCAAAATAATGAACTCGATGATCAATCATGAGAATGAATTAAAGATTAATCACACACACACACTGCTATAAACTATCCACACAAACACACAGAATACACACAATGAAGTTTACCTTAGTTGGGGCTGTGGGCCCTTGCCGAACCAACAAGGAACCTCTTAAGGAGTTAACTTACTAAAGCTTTCACTCACATCCAAGAATTGACATAAAAGATCTTCTGTATTAATTCAGCTGGTAAATTGGATCAACAGTCTTTTACTTCATACATGATGACGACAAGTACTGTATGATTCTTATTGTATATTTCTTACATTCCTCTCTACACAACATCCCTTATATAAGGTAAGTCGATACTACCAATATTTATGGATAAACATTAAACAGTTCGGGAAATTCCAGAATTAAGATTTACATCGAAGTTTGAGGAGTCGACTCCATCCTCATGACACAAAGTGCATGAGTGATGGAGTCTCTTGCAACTGGAAAACTAATTCAGACGCTTCTATACAACTATCTTCTCGAAATCTTCACCATTATCCTAGTCCAACTGACACATTCTGGAAACATAGGTTTTGGTACCAGATTGCACACAGTCGTGAGTCTAGTACCAGAATAGAACAGAGCAAGGAGTACCGGAATAGCGCACGCCTCGGTACCACAATGGAGTTGGTATCGGATCAAAACTGTCTTAGGTGCCAGAATGGATTTGGTACTGGACTACATGGTGTCTGGTAGTGATGGATAGACTGCTCATAAATCAAATTATTAGAACTATACAAAATAAAACACTTTCAATCGAATTAATTAAAGAAAGTTAAATAAACATGCTTTAAATCACCAATTACCTCCTGTAGACATGACATAGCTATTAGACATGTGTTTTAGGAGGAAATAGTCCAGTGTAGGTTTATAACAGAGGCAAAAAGGCTTAGATATAGGGTAATATAGGGTATTATCTTATGTCAAAATGGAGACTCAACAATGCTAATAATCAATTTCAAAATCTACACACAATTATTCATAGCCACCAGGAGTTTTAAGTTCATAAATACTAGGATCAATCCAACCCTGAATCAGGTTGGAGATAGTGTAAGACTAAGGAACAATGGACTGACACTCAATTGGGTCAAGGATGGGATGGTTCTAGAAAGAAATTCAACAAAGAAGACTAAAAATAAAAATAGGGATAGACAAACTAATATGCGGTTACAAATATGGAGGAAACTTTACTTTAAAACAAGCTTATCATATTGTTTCCAAACATGACACTCTACCGAAGGAAGAAATATGGGTGGAAACATGGACTCAAAACTTGTGGACCAAGGTTTATACTTTTTTTGTGGCTGGTGGCCAAAGGAAAAATACTAGCTTGGGACGAATTAATAAAAAGAGGTTTTTTGGACCATCTTACTGCGTCCTATGTCGATTGGAAGAATAATCCAACAAACACCTCCTCAATAGTTTCCCCTTCACAATGAATCTATAGGACATGGGAGAAATCCTATTCAGACAATATGATCACAATAATGGTAGAGAGAGAAAAACCATTGAATATTGGTGCAAAGAGGCCTTTACCAATCCAATTCTTAATTGGATGTGGCCATTTTCTCCTGGTTTCTTACTTTGGGAAATTAGAAATAATGTAACATGGTAATTTTCAAAGACACTCACGGAGCATAAGCGGTTTCTGGGTAAAAATCAAAACTAGTGTCATGGAGACCGTGTGGATGAAGGCATGGTCTGTTGATGATTGGAAAGCCAATGAAAGGGAAGGATTAATATTGAAGGATTGGAACCTCACTCCACCTAGTCATCCCCCTACCCTCCCTACCAAGATTCCATGTGTTTCAATCTTACAAAATTGGTTTTCACCCTCGACCAGTTCCCTCAATATCAACTTTGATGGAGTGTCAAAAGGGAACCCCAAATTTTCTATCTATGGAGGATTTATTTGTGATGATTAGGGAGAAATATTATGGATCTATGATGGATTCATGTAAATTGAAATAAATTATGTAGATGAGTTACACACCCTTGAATATGGTTTGCAAATAACAATTAGAAAATAATTATCTAAGCTGGTTGTGGAAGGCGACTTGTAGATCATAATCCAAATGTTTCAAAAATTTCATATGGGACTATATCCATGCAAATTTTCTAATAATTGGATCCTTGAGAGTAGCTTGGAACACATTTCATCCACCCTCCACTCCACACCCGCCCTTGTACCCTCATATGTTCTAAGATCAGTTGATTATGTAATAGATTGTTTGGCTAATGAGGGTGCCTAAAGGAAATTGAAAAATTTGGATCTATAATGGCACTAGGTTTTGGAGATTTTTCTCAGGGATGAGCTCCAGAGCCTTGCTAGCATTGATCAAATTCACATGAATTGGGTGTATACATAATGGTAAGGCCCTTCTGGGGCTAGATCGGCATTTCCACACGTCGTCATAATGCATATGCACAACAACTATGGGAGATGGTGGGATATTGGTACTTCAACTCCACCAGAATTCATGACATCCCAATCTTGCAAGGAGATGAGACTAGGGGAAATTATGGTTGATGAAGTAGTTATGCCTTGGGTACCAAATACATGAAGCTCTAGAACTAGGGATTCCAAGGTGGACATACTTTCCAAGGCTACATGTGGAATAGACTTCAAGGTGGCGAGTCATGTACTAGATTAGAGTTCTGAAGGACCCATAAAAATCCCTGATGAAGCACAAGCAATATAATTTGTCTTGTTTTATTCTTGTTAGGCATCTAGTTTATCAGTTTGATAGATTTGTCTTTGTGATTGCCAGTTATTATAAACAATGTTTTCATTTTTGGAAGTTAAACATTATGACGAACCTGGTCCAGAATCAATTTACTAATGACATATATTTTTTTCATTGGTCTGATTTCCCTAGTGGTATACCAACAACCATTTTTATTGTAAAATTATATTTTATGTCTTGTTTAATACAAATTTCTACCCTATCTTACAAAAAAAATATTCATGTTAAAAACATGTAGTGTTGTGGGAGCTGTTAGCAGTCTGCAAATTTTGTTCGACTGATAGACAAATGATAGAGGTAACTGTTTCAACCAACTTTAGAGTTGCGTACAAGCCTGCTCAACTCAGAGAGGGCTCTCTCATGTCAGTTGATATTCATTTGGAAATCAATGGCTAGGTTTAGTTTGTTTTGGGGTTTTCTTATAAAGTTGTTGGCAAGGAAAGGGAGGGACACTTAGGGCTATGGAGTCAAAATTCTGAAAGTGAACGAAAACAATGACTGGCCGATAGAACTCTTGAGAGGATAAAGGCTAAATGAGGGAATGAATCTGAGTTGTAAATTATATTTAAGCAAGGTGTAGGAGGAAAGAGAAAACAAATAACTACATCAAAGCATTACTTAAATGAATTCTGAATTAGCTGCGAGGAAACACACATAGTTCAAATTGATTAAACCAATAGCATCATAAGACGAATTCTGATCTTTTGACTCTCCAATTTGAATAGAAGAAAGTGCAAATGAAATTTAGGAATAGAAGAAACACATACTATGAGAGAAGGAAAAACTCATATCACCACCATTAGAATCTTTTCATGGAGAATCCGAAAGGCTACTGCATATATATATTCGATTAAGCTTCAAAAAGTTACAAAGTCCTCCTGCTACGAGGGCATGCCCCTCTCCGATAAGTCCTACTATTCATTTATCTTTTAATAGTATATATAGATAAATTACATCCTGGATTCAAAACGAATCATCTTCCCTAAGATACCAAAAATAGACGTCAGTTACAACGAAGGAGTAACGTACAACAACTATACTCCTATTTTCTAGGGGACGTTATAATAAAAAACTAACATATTTGAGATTTTCTCTTTGAATGCCACATGTCTATATTATTACAAAAAAAATTGAAACATACTTAATATAGCTTGCAATCTATTTCAGACTAGCAATCTCTTCTTTTAAAGTGTCCAACCAAGCAGGATGGTTTTCTCCGACGCTTTCAACCACTTCAGCGTTAACTTCTGTCTTCTTTTGCTTGCTCCTTTTCCCCTTGAAAAATCGTGTATGGTGATCATTTCCATACCCATTGATGATTAAATCCTTCATGATGGGATTTAATCTGACCTCTTTATCTGTTTCTGGCTCTTCTGCAGGCTTCATGTAAAATTTCGTTGCCAGTATTTGCGCGACAAGATTTTCTTTCTTTTTCACTGATAAATTTGTCATATTGTTGGAATATCCTATTTCAATGGAGGCCACTTGGTCTGTCTCATCCATTCTCTCTAGTTTTCTAGAAAGCATGAGCTTATCTCCCTTAATTGTACAAAAATTGGGAAGTTGATTCAGTTTGTCATTTCCTTGTTCAGGAATGAAACTTTAATCGTCCAAAATAGAGTAATGTTATCCATAATTTTAATGACAATCTTCATTGAGTTCCAATCATAGGTTACTAACGAAAGTACTAGCAAGGACTATGGATTATCAGACTCAGCTATCAAATTTAAATGATGAGCCTTCGAATCAGTTTTATGACGACGTTTACCCAAAGTTGCACAGATGAAAAGTACCCGAACAAATGTCCTAAGGTGATTTGACGGACTGTCAACTTTCTCTTTGCACATGTGATCCTTGGATCTGATATATGTCTAATAATTTTCTGACACGTGTCATCGGGGTGAACTAGGGTGGTTTCCAACTTACCCACTTTCCCCCTCGATATATATTTGGTCCCGCCACATGCCCTTGAAGTGAAACCACTATATTCTTATCGGCCTGCCTCCAAGAGCTTAACTGACGTGTTATTTCTCCACTTGATATGTCCTTCGACCGTTGATCGATGGCGCCCACGATATACAACCCATTGGGTCTTATCGACTTCACCTTTCCGCTATATTTCATCGTGTCCGCTAGATATGGCATCGTCCACTAGTCTATGACTCCTCCATATCGACGTATCCTCCTGCTAAGTCAAGAGGTTGGGGATCCACATGAATTTTTTTTTTTTATAGTAATAACATGGGCTCCAACTGGGGGTGCTATCCTCCCTGCGAGGTACCAAAGAACATTAGACCCTGTGTCGTATCCATTAGGGATTCTCTCATAACAGGTGTGTGCCATGCTATGATCTGGAGACTAAATGTTGGATATACTACTAAAATATAACTAAATTATTTATTTGGGAATCTAAACTTGAAAATGCTTGATCATTAAGATTATTCACACCTACCTACCCTAGCAGTTAAAATTAACTTCCAGTCAGATGAAATCAAAATGCCAATGTAACCATGCAAGCATCTTATCTAATGTTAGGTTTCTTTGCACATGCTTGTTCCAAAATCTGCTCACCAACAAATCCTTTGGGAAGTTGTATGCGAATTTGATTTCTAGGGTTTCAACAATATTGTTACTGTTTATTGTTTCTAGCAAAATTGTGAATGGATCTTCCAACACATGCATAACTCCCAAACTATATCTCTCTTTATCCACTGCATTCTAGTTTTCATGTGATTTGCCCTATTGATTTTCATCAAGAAATCGATAGATCTGCTGAGACGGTTGGAAGTAACAACCTCCTGAATCAGAGGACAGTACTGGCTGGAGAAAAACCTATGGTGTAAAGTAATCCATATCTAATACTGATGTCGATTTGTCATTATCTCTACCTTTGAGCTTGCAATCCATCTTAAGCCTTAAATCCTGATTCTTAGAATTTTCCATATAACATGCCACATGATCATAAAAATTGTGAAAAAACATTTCTTCTTGATGAACAAAAAAAGAAAGACCAACCTCTTTCGTAAGTGTTTGTTGTTCTTTCTCTATTTTTTCTGTTTTGGGAACGTTTCCAAATGAAATGGCAGTAATGAAATTTTCCAATTTTCTATGCATCTCAACAAAAGCATTCATATATCTTTGAACATATTCGGTCATGATAGTCAGATCATGTGTATCAAGACTATCTTCTTGTTCACCAAAAGGTTTTGATTTGGTTTTATTAACCTTCTGGAAATTTGCTTGATGATTGTTATCTTGGATTATGGATGAATGAAGGTGAATAAGTTCTTGTTGATAATATTCTTGCAACTATGGAAGGCTGACATCATGAGCTATTGCATATTCCAAAGTTCTTATGGATGTTTTCTCAAAACCATGATTTTCGAGTGAATCAAATAAAACAACTGCCTCTTTATTATCTTTCTGTATTTCTGATTTGAAAGTGGCATACACTGTTTTTTCTCTTTCCTGAAACTCTAGGTCCTTTATTTGTTCACTTCTTGAAGTTTACATATATGCAGTTTCAAAATTCTCATCTCTGTCTAGGCCACTTACAAATTGAACAACCACATCATTCTCAGGGGAATAAAGACAACTTTGAAACACTTTGTCTTGCTGGAATTTTTACAGGATATCTATATTAAATTATGGAGAAGAACAATGACCTTTAGTAACAATTTCTTGAACAAATTCATCTTTATTTTCAAGCAGGTAGTTGAGCACAGGTTGCAATTCTGAACTGAAATAACCTTCCATGTAATCATCCACACGATAATTTAATGTATATGAAAGCTGTTGATCTTCCTCACTGATACCAATTTTCCCATGTAGATCAGTTCCATTGCAGTCATACTTTCCTACTTCCTTTGTTATCTCATGATTCACTTTCAACAATTCAAAGGAGGAAAAACATAATGGAAGATGGTTTTTATCTACAAGTCCACTGTATTTTGGATATTCGACATCATATCTATGGGATTTCTAATTTGAAACATTATGAACATTTTTCTTCAGTGACTTGAAAGAACAAAAACATAGTGGCAAGGTTCTTTGACTTGGTTCAACATCTTCATTTTCTTGGCTACTGTCATATGCATAATTTTCAACTTCTGTGGGTTGTTGAACACACTCAATTTTAGATTCATCTCTGATCGATGGTTGTAATTTATTGTCAATTTGTTCCATCGAATTAGTGTGATTTTGCATAGACATACATTTATTTGCCTCAACGATGATCTTAGAATTTTCTTTCAACAATTTAAATGAAGAAAAACATAGAGGTAAACCATTTCCTGCAACTGGTTCATAACTTTCTTCTTTACAACTATGATATGAAAGTTGATGGATCTCACTATTCTGTTGAAAAGGAACATTTTCAAGGGGAGAGCATGCAGTTGGATGTTCTAAAGTATCAACCTCATAATCATCATCATTGTTGGGCTAAATATATGCACTATTAATTCCCACATTAAATTATCAACCGATGATTCGTAGACTTAGAGGTGCAAGCACAGGAAATGCAGGATTGGAGCCTAGTCTAGCCTATTATAAAGGTGGCAAGAACACTTCCAAATGAATGAAAGCAGAACTAGAGATAAAATCAAAGTGCAGAAATAAAAAGAAATTTAAACTATGGAAAAGCCAAATTCAAGCAAACTAGCTAAAGGGAAAATCAATCAAACAAATAGAAAATGAAATGTAAATTCAAACCATGAAAATGTAATGAAATGTGAATGTAAGAACAGAACCTAAAACACACAAATCAAACCACTCATAATACATATAATGATTTAATTATCCATCTGCATTCAACACTTTGTTTACACTATATACATTTGGACTGTACACAGTCCTACAATTAAAAGTCAGAAATTACCCTTCAAATGAGTACACCTAATACACAGGAACAATGATGGGATCAAAGACAACAAATGCTTGGAAGAGGAGCTTACTTATTTCTGTTCTTTAAAGGTCTTTGTGTGTGAATTCAAGATCAATCAATCTTTTGAGCATAAAATAGTATGTGCAAGAATGGAGTGTGAATATAAGAATGAAGTGCACACATGAATGTCATATTGGTCATGAAAAATAATTTAATTTTCAGAATTAATAACCATGTTCAGATATTTGATATGCATCTTGGAAATGATTTAAACCACAATTGACAATTATGGAAATTATATTTGTATTTAAGAACAAAAGATCGCATATATATTTAAGCCAAAGATGATTAGCAATTATAACTCT
This sequence comes from Picea engelmannii, assembly GCA_009831015.1. Lineage (NCBI taxonomy): Eukaryota > Viridiplantae > Streptophyta > Pinopsida > Pinales > Pinaceae > Picea > Picea engelmannii. The sequence continues at coordinate 273,283 of ML778852.1, read as the reverse complement.
AACATGTGGGTATTGGCTTCCTGTAGAAGTAAATCAAGCACACACACAAGATTAAAAACAATGAAATAACAGAGTACATGATACAAAGGTAAGGTAAACAACATTTAATTGCAGGACTGTTGTTCTTAGAGAAAGAAATGTTAAGAAACACACAGAAAACTACTTGTTGCTACACCAAATATAGGAAATAAAACATATGTACAATTCTAGAAATAAAATTACAGAACAAAGCAACAATGCATACCAAATTGAGGGGCCCTACCCAATTGGTTGCATGCTGCTTGAAGAAGAAATCAACTGCAAATGATTGTAGAAATACTTCAAAACTTCATTGCATAAAGATCTTATTTGAACCAATGTTCTAATTACAAGAGACTTATGTTGAGCATAATCATACTAAGGATCCCCTTCTCAATGGATCTGATACATATTTATACACAATAAACCAAAAGGAAGAGGATAGAACCAAATCCCAAAACTTAGAAACAAATTTGCCAATTTTTGGAGCAAATCCCCAAATCTGGGTTTTTTCATCAATTTAGGCAGATCCCAGTTACAGATCCACCCATATCCTCCAAAACAATTCGAATTTTGAAAAAGTGTCTGAGACTTACTCAGTTTTCCACATTCTAGACAAAACCTATTTTGTAGAATTTCTGGATCTGATACCATTTGCACGGAAATCGAGGCACAAGTTGGCAGTTTGAGATTTTTGCTAATTTTTCCATAATCATTCCCCCTGATATGGAGGTCCACATGTGTGAGTTGGGTGAATTCTGACATACGTGTCATCATTTCAATGTCGTTCAAGACAAAACCCATGTTCCCTATTTCCTTATAGAAGCGCGCCAATAAGACAAGCTACAATATCAGGTACGGGAATAACTATATTGGTGCATAATGTTGAACAACATTAATGGTACAGGAATGATGATTGTACTAGTACAAGAAACACACTTCACAAACTGTCATAAGTAGACCATGATATAATCATCTTCTAACCACTAAAAAGATAGAAAAGACGATGTATTAACCACACTTGATATAATGACTAATGATGACATTTAATTATGGTTTATGGTGTGTTTAGAGATATACTATTGGAAAAATGCGGGGAGAATGCGTAATGATGAATGTATTTGTGTAGCGTAAATATTACAAAACTGGAGCCCAACAATCATATTCATCATATATGGGCAGATCAACAACACCTGCAATGTCATCTAGCAAGAAAAAACTTGGAGCGTCAACTTGCTCTTCAACAGACCGATTTGCACACTCGTCTTCTTGACTGTCCATAAATGAATATATGAAATAGTCAGCTTCATTCTCATCATGGGGTGTTTCAAAAACCACATAAGTGATTTCTCTTTCAATATGTGGAATATAATCCTTTGTAAAATCATTAGCATTCAAAGTTTCAAGAGGACCTATGATGTTATCAATGTTTTTCTTCAGTTTCTAGTCAACCATTTTCTACTCATGTCCATTATCATGTCCTGGAGTACCCAACCCTTCATTTCAGATCTGTTCACATGCTAGGATATTGTGTTGAATTTCCTGAGCATCATTAAACATTTTCTGTAAGGTCTCATGTCTTCTTTCCATCACAAGAAAAGACAAATCTGGGTGGAGATTAGTGGCATAATGGAGCATGGAAACAACTTCATTGGATTGAATTTCTTTAGGAAAATCATAATAAATACTGGAGAAACTTTGGCTAAGAGTATAAACAATCTCATTGCTTTGCTCTTTCAAGGTATAAAATTCTATAAGTTGCAGGTCTAGGTATTTCTTCTCACCCCAAAACTTTGAAAAAACACTCTTTAATTCCTCCGATGAGCTAATTGTTTCCGACTTCAGATGTTTAAACCATTCTTTGGTGTCTCCTTTCAAGGATTGAGAGAAATCTCTCATACAGACATCGTCATGGTCAATCTCAAATAGGTCTATAAAATTCTCAAACCCTTAGACATGTTTTTCAGTTGTGATGGCACCATGTTCCCCATCAAACATAGGTAAGTATTCATAGTGCTTTGGAGGAAAATCATGAAGGATGTGGGGTAATTTTAGGGGTATGTATCTGTTTTGTATATTGGAGGGTGTTGAATCAAGCACATGATATGAACTATCATCCTTGGTCTCATGAGGTTTATCAATTTTGTTGTAGTCATCATATGGTTTAGGTGGGAGATTTTGATCAAACTCAATAATAAACTGAGGATATATTTGTATAATCTTAAGAGGAGGATATAAAATTTCAGGATTATCATGATCATCATTTGCATGTAGTAGGTGAATTTTTTTTTGTCTTGCATGTTTAGGAAAGGACCAGAGGCAACTTATAACAAAATATAAAATGCCTTGGAAAAAATCCAATTTTAAGTACTTGTTTTCTTCCATAATGCATTTTCATACCTCTGTCAGGGATCTCATATTTAGATAGTGGAGCCACCAATGTTGTTTCATAAGCTGGATTCTACATTGAGAGTGGAGTCGCTAGTGAAATTTCAAATTTCTGGATCCTTCCACCAATGGAATCACCTTCAAATCAATTTTTCGATGTGTAGAGTCTCTAGTGTAGGGATACAATCAATATGTGTCTAAGTGTCTGCTACTCTCAGACCTTATAATTGAACCGTGTCATTCTTTTCCAAGGAAAAATTTTCAATTTCATACCTGGCAACAATGCCAGAATGTTAGCACTCTGTAAATTTTATCCGGCTGATAGAAAAATGACACAGATAACTATTTCAACCAACTTTAGAGCTGGGCACTAGCCTAATCAAATCAGAGATGGACCTCTCATGTCACTTGATATTCATTTGGCAATCAATGGCTAGGTTTATTTTGTTTTGGGGGGTTTTTATAAGTTGACAAGGAAGGGGAGGGACACTTAGGGCTATGGAGTCGAAATTATGAAAGTCAACGAAAACAATGATTGGTCGATAGAAATCTCCAGAGGATAAAGGATAAATGAGGTAATGAATATGAGTTGTAAATTGTATTTAACCAAGGTGTAGGAGGAAAGAGAAAACAAATAACTACCTTAGAGAATTACTGAAATGAATTCTGAATTAGCTGAGAGGAAACACACATTGTTGAAATTGCTTAAGACGAGAGCATCATAAGACGAATTATGATCTTTTTAACTCTCCAATTTGAATAGAAGAAAGTGCAAATGAAATTTAGGAATACAAGAAACACATACTATAAGAGAAGAAAAAAATCATATCACCACCATTAGAATATTTTCATGGAGAATCCGAAAGGCTACTGCATATATATATTCGATTCATCTTCAGAAAGTTACAATGTCCTCCTGCTACGAGGGCAGGCCCCTCTCCGACAATTCCTACTATTCATTTATCTTTTAATAGTATATATAGATAAATTACATCCTGGATTCAAAACGAATCATCTTCCCCAAGATACCAAAAATAGACATAAGTTACAATGAAGGAGTAACATACAACAATTATACTCCTATTTTCTAGGGGACGTTATAATTAAAAACTGACATATTTGAGATTTTCGCTTTGAATGCCACATGTCTATATTATTACAACAATTTATAAAACATACTTAATATAGATTGTAATCTATTTCAGACTAGCAATCTCTTTTTTTAAAGTGTCCAGCCAAGCAGGCTAGGTTTCTCCAACGCTTTCAACCACTTCAGCTTTAACTTTTGTCTTCTATTGCTTTCTCCTTTTCCTCTTCATAGCTCACATATGGTGATCATCTGCGTACCCATTGATGATTAAATCGTTCATGATGGGATTTAATCTGACCTCTTTATCTTCTTCTGGCTCTTCTGCAGGCTTCCTGTGAAATTTCGTTGCCAGTATTTGCACGACAAGCTTTTCTTTCTTTTTCACTGATAAATTTGTCATATTGTTGGAATATCTTGGTTCAATGGAGGCCGCTTAGTCTATCTCATCCATTCTCTCTAGTTTTCTAGAAAGAACGAGCTTATCTCCCTTAATTGTACAAAAATTAGGAAGATGATTTGGTTTGTGATTACCCAATTTAGGAATGAAACGTTAATCACCAAAAACAGAGTAATGTTATCCATAATTTGAATGGAAATCATCATTGAGTGCCAATCATAGGTTATCGATGAAAGTAATAGGAAGGACTACGGATTATCACGCTCGGTTATCAAATTTAAATGATGAGCCTTTGAATCAGTTTTATGGCCACGTTTACCCGAAGTCTCACGGATGAAAAGTACCTGAACAAATTTCCTGAGGTGATTTGATGGACCATCAACTTTCCCTTACCACATGCGATCCTTGGATGTGATATATGTCTAATAATATTATGACACATGGCATCGGGGTGAACTGGGGTGGTTTCCAACTTACCCACTTTCCCCCTTTATATATATCTGGTGGCGCCACATTCCCTTGAAGCTAAACCCCGATATTCTTATTGGCCCGCCTCCAAGAGCTTAACCAACATGCTATTTCTCTGCCTGATATGTCGTTCGACCATTGATTGGTGGCACCCATGATCTATGACCCATTGGGTCTTATCGACTTCACCTTTCCACTATCTTTAGTTGTGTCCACTAGATATGGCATCGTCTGCTAGTCTATCGCTCCTCCATACTGACATAGCCTCCTACTAAGTCCCGAGGCTGGGGCTCCACATGAATTTTTTTTTTACAGTGATAATAGGAGCAATTATGATAATTGTGGGGATTTATACTACACTATGGGTCAAATAAAATGAATTAAGAACTCACATTGTTGAGGATTCTAAGAACTATATTCAGTTCAGAGAAACAACTGGAAAAGGAACAAACCATTATCTGAAAAAGTCATTTTGGAGCATTTTTCATATTGTAAATCGTTACACAAAACTAGTGATATTATCTTGTTTATGGGAAAATATATTTTTGTGCAATCCTTCTTCTTCTCTTGTTTATGGGAAAAAATTTCATGAAACTCACTAGTATTAGTAAAACCATTGACCCTTTAGCTCCATAACCTCAGTGGTCCTTTGTCTTAATAACCTCATTTGGGATATAATGGTGTTCTCCTCATGTGTGATATTTTAATTAGATTGAGGAAATAAAGGAAAGTTACATATCTTGGGATCTGTAGCTCAAGTAAAGAGAGGAGGGTGGATCTATGAGCTTAGGTTGGGGCATTCATGTGCCTGGATCTAACGCTGATTAGAAGAAATGGAAAAAAAACTTGTCCAAAAAATATATGGAATTGAATTGGAGAAATATTAGCCTATCGATGGTCCTACACCCACCACACACTAATTTCTATTTCATCATGGCTCAAAATTCAAAAAATCATAAATTCCATCAAAAGCATAATCAAAATGAAACCAAATCTTGGCATTTTCATACCTTTTGATGATATCGTTGAAGACAGATTCAATGTTTTAAGGGTAAGCACAACGGTTAAAATTTTCGGTTTGAGGAAAGATGTTCCACTTGACATTGCCAAGGCCACCCTGATTCCTCCTAATTATATGCACTACGTCATAATTTCTATGTCATACCTCTTTCAATAGAATATACCCACTGCCTCACTTGATTATTGGTCATGGACTTGTGGTAAATCCAAAAAAGAGTTGTAGATATAGACCTTAGAGTCCCAATGTTGGCCACATGATTTTTCTGGCATACTCTGTATCTCACAATCTTGTCAACACTCTCTTCCTTGTTTGACTTCTTCACCAAAGGCTTCACATCCTCACCATTTCCATTCTAGATAACATGGTAATTATTGTTATTACCATGTATGTTATTTCTTGTGCCAGTATCATGAAAAATATTGGTGGGGTTGTGATAAATATTGTTTTGTTGTACATGGATATTTCATGAATAAAGACCGACGAGATCAAAACTAGGATATGATGATGAGGAATTTCTAATCCAAACCCTGTTTTAGGTGTGATTGATTAGGAACCAACTTATAATGTCATTGATCCTTACCTCCAACACTCATATTTCTTGACCCAAGCAAATATCCATACTGAAATTGAAATCCCCTAGACACATTCAATAGTTTCTTACAAAGGAAGTTAACCAAGGTTATCTAGTTCCAATTAAAGATTCAATTTATTATGTGCCAAATACATATGCAGTTGGATTTGTCTCTAGAGTGGAAAATCCTAATCCTCATCTTGTTATAGTGCTTAAATCCTCGATGTAGAATTTTGAGTCCAAAGTAAAGTGTGGTGGGTGGCTCTATGAAGGAGGTATTAATACTTCATTAACCACCACTTTCTTCTAGGGAACTTGAGGTTACATGTAAATGAAATTGGGATTTGGGAATGGCATATGGGCTCTAACACATCCAACACATATCCCGAATTCATGCCAAAGTTAATGACATTTTACAAAAATTATTAACCATCATAAATGCGTTCCACCTATTTGGTTTATCATTCTTATAGATGGCTAGTTAAAACATTTAATGATATTTGATGGGAAAACTTCCCTATAACGAGTATTTTTGTTGGATAGTTGGTTTGGACAGTTGGTTGCCATTGATTTCAACTATTACATATTCATGTCAAACCTTAGATATTGATTTCAACCCTATTATTGGAAAAATCGATAAGTGTAGACACAAACTAATCTCCCTAACTTCAATAAGAAATTAGAACAAAACAAAGAAGAATAAAAGCTTCTCCTTAGATTTCATTGTAATGTAAACTAGTTCAAAGAAGAATAAATGGCATACCATTTAAATGTTGTTTGATCCTCACTAGTATCATCCGTTCTCCATCTTTGGAATTGTGGGATGTTGAACCATTTTAAAAGCACAAACCAACAAAGAGAGAGAACAAAAATATATATATTCCAATGAAACCTATGCAAAAGATCAAGGAGTTATAAAATAAAAATGGAAACACTTTTATAGGGAAGAAATGTATTACTGCATTATATCGAATGAAAATGGAGAATACAACCCATGCCTTGATGTTGCAAGGTCCCTTCCATTGTCCCTTTTCTCTAGCACACACACCTTTTCTCCAATTCTTTTGATGAAGAGAATTCACAACATGAGTTGGAAAGCTAAAGTAAAGCTATCACAAGTACAATCTTTAGCATAATTCTCTATGCATAAGCTAGCCTTAGCCTTTCCCATGAGAGATCCCTATTTATATAGGGTGAAAGAGGGATGGATGAGGATATTAGGATGATCCCACTAAATTAGAGAAGCGAGTAAGATCCAAACCGATCGACGACCACCCCATATTCTAGAAGATTCCCTTATAAAACTTTTGTGAATTTCACCTTTTTCTCTTGTTTGAGAATTGTCTGACCCTATGCAAAAGCATCTTGCAAAGACACCATAGTCCAATTTGGTGCAACATATGATGATCAATAATTATCGTAGCCCAAGCATTTAGCAGGGTGCGACGATATCCTTTGATATGGTTTTTAAGAAAAGAAAGATGATTCATTTTATCATGGAGAAAGTCTCATTTTAGTAGCCTTAGGGAACACATAAGTGAGTCATAAACATATCATCAGTTGATCATAGGGGTGACCAAAATAATGTGTAACATAATGCCCCCCAAAGTATGAAGTTGAAACCCATGACAACTGAAATACTTTGTAGAATGTGTGTGTCAAGAACAAGGAGCACATCGGTCGGGAACCTACAAACAATCAAGAATCTGCATAATGATATACCATTTTCTGAGGTAGGCATTCCCATACTTAGACTACAAGTGACTCTAAACATAAGTTTCAAGTGAGTCATGGCTAGTAAACATACATTGTGGATCCATGTCATCATGATTCAACATAGCCACGAGAAATACAATGTGGATCTCTTCTCTAAAAACTCAAATTTGGACATAGCCACGAGACATACATGGTGGATCTATGTGTCAGTAAAGACTTATGAATACTCCATCGCAACTTAGACTGACATGGTGAGATCTAGGGTCTTCATTTCCATCATCTCAAAGTACGAATATATCCATGTGATTACAGGTGTCGAAGTTGAACATGGTAGAAACGACTTGGTTACCGGTCATTAATGGATACCATTAACAAGAAAGAGGGAAATCACCATTGATGTCAATGATCCCCAAGGTACTCTAGTACAATCCAACGAATGTGAATTAATGGGTTGAAGTCAAACACTTGATGGAATCTTCCAATCAGGGGTCAATTATGTGAACCCACTATTGAAAACGAGGAGACCTACCATTGAGGCATGTAGGTTCCAAGGTACTAAATGATTTCTAAGTCTAATACTCAGATAATGAGTTGAATTCAACAGGAAAAGACTCATGACAGGAGGGCCTTAATGTATCCCCCATCAATGACATGAAATATGTAACATATTTGAAGTAGATCGGAGCATAAAGTGATGCAGAACTGACTCAGGGAAGGCCAACATGGTCAGAATTTGAGGACTGCAAATGGACGACTCGATAGAAGGCTTGTTTAGGTTGAAATTCTCTTGAACATATGAACAACATATCAATTTTCTTGGCAACATTGACTCAAGGATGACCCAACATATTGACTTGTGGATGGTCAAACAAGAGACAAATGGATTTCCCAACCCAGATACAATGATGAAGAGGGGTGTCATGTTCAAGAATGAATTACTGCCACTAACACAGATACAAATATACATTTCTTTCCCAATTTTCCCCCACTATTTTTTGTGAGTACCTATTTATTTTTACATAAGCTTGAGGAGGATAACATATACTTGTAGTGTAACCTCATCCTTTAGATGAGTCCCTTGGAGTATTTTTAACGAACCCTAGGAAGGAGTGGTTCGGTCCCATATGGGCCTTTCGATGTTTTTTTATGAGTCCAAAGAAAGAAAACTTAGGAGTTTTTCATGTTTAGAGAGTCTGAAAAAAACTTAAAGAAAACTCCAAAATTTCCTTTTTCGTAAGTTAGTCCGACGAGACCAAAAAGGAGATAATCTACTACTCATCAGATGTTTTCTTCAAATACTTTTACGAGCATGAAAAGAACAAGTTCGCTTGGATATCTTTTCATGTTTAGGGATCTTGAAAAGAGCTTAAAGGAGACTCCATAGGTTTCACTTTTCGTATTTCAATTACGAGTCTGAAAAAGTGATAAAAGTTTACTCGATTACATTCTCATAGTTTGACGAGTGTGAGAAACAATAAAGACCATGCTCAGAGTTTTTCTTGAAAAACCCTAAAATTATATATACATCATCAAAACACACAAAAATGACCAAAAATAGGTGATCCATATCAAAATTTCGGTCATCATATCTCTCAACTTGCAATATCGACACTTTGCAAGGTTCATTAGGTTTATGGCATAGGTAAAAATATTTAAAAATTAATTTAATTTGAATTTAAAATGGTAAAAGTAAATAAAATAGGTCAAACCTAGTTCATTTACCATTTCATTTGCATTTTCACCAAACTAGTGCCCAAAACCCCCTTTTTCCTCCGATTTTCAAGTGATGATTGTGGAGCACATGGTGGACGATTTCTCGAGACGCTTCCATGAAGTAGGTATTATTCCTCCCCTCTCTCTTTTCATGGTAAAATTTTTCAATTTTAATGGTTAAAGTTTTAGTTATGGGCAATTTTCCAAGGGATATTACACTTTGAGATCGTCATAGGCCCTCCCTATCGTGAATTGTGAAGATCCTAAATCACCGCAGGGGTTCTACAGCTGGGGTGCGATGACGCCACACTGTAGGTAAAAGGACCCCTATAAGGACTGCAACTCAAAAACTAAAAAGAGAGATAGAGCTAATAAAACTTCCAATTTTCAAAATTTGATGAACTAAATCATCCTTTATTGTTGTTTGTCAGGTTTTCATTGGTCATCATACTCGAATGGAGGGAATGAGAGCATGAGGAGGAAAATTAATTTTCCAATAATGATCCAAGCACTGTCATGGCACTTCGGGAGTGTGGCTTGCTAAAAAATTTCAAAGTGCAGGGCATGAGGGCCCAGTTGATGCTATTGGAATACTTAGTCCATATGTTGGACGTTAATGAGCAAGAATTTCATGTCAGAGTGCATACACTCACCCTAGATATCAATGACATATACTACTTTATTGGGTTATCTCGTCAAGGCTCTTGAGTGTCAATATCAGGAAACAGAGGCGATGGTGAACCCATGGATTATTATGTAGCACATCACTGCGTACTTGGTACAAAGAAACATAGTGGAAAAGTTTCCATAAAGGATGTTCAAGAATTTCCTTTGAGGATTGTTCTCTATACTATCACTCGTATGGTAGGGAGTGTGGCTCCTCACATGGATTAGCGGAGCCAATTTCAATATGCTATCAAGTGTACGGAGCCCTAGGTTTTCAATTGGTGTGAGGGCCTCCTAAAAACATGAAGAAACAATTGACAAAGTGTAGGACTGGTCGATTGAAACAATTAGGGTATGGATATATTTTGGTATCCTTCTTCCTAGGGAGGGTCCCCATTTTGAACCTACAACATGTGGAATGGGGAACACCTGCTCCACAGTATCCTCAAATGAAGAGATGGGTAGAGTTGGTGTCACATCATGGTGGTATGCCAATCATTACATATGGTTCAACTTTATTCCAGTGGTCAAGGGATCAACTTGTCATGGTTGAGGACTATGCATATGTCAAGACTGAATTCTGTGGAGATCCTGACTTGGCATTACCTGAGGGTTCTCAGTGGGGAGAGATAGTTAAGAAGGATTTTTTCATTATATGTTGTTTTTGGTATTTTAATTATGATTTTTTTTTGGTTATGCATCTGAGACTCAAGTGCTCTCAACAATGCAAACATGGCACCTTTCAGGTCTCCAGGATCATCTCCTATTCAGAGACGTGGAGAGATCAACGTAGTGGTGGGTAGAGAGGTACCAACTAAGGATCTCAAGGAGATCGAACATAAACTTGAGGGATTGACCATGAACATCCCTGACATCACGGTGGATGAGTTACCTCGTTGCTACCAATGTCATACAGTTGGTGTGTCAGCATCCATTGGTCGACTGCTCCGTCATGTAGCATGGGTTGTCATTTCTTATAGAGAGAAAAACCCTTGATGCATATGTATATGAAGCCATGTTCTTCACCATTTTGTTCTCAGGACAAACAATTTTTGTAACTTTTGATGTTATAATATAAAACTCCTACCGGATTACCTGTCTTTTAAAAGTGTGTTTGGATTTATAAATGGCACAAATGTCTATATAAAACATAATTAGCCAATGCATCTGTTAATTTGTTTATATATATAGGAATGTGTTGATATTCAATGCAATCAAAATGTCTTTCCAAGAGGTGAATTCTCAAGTATACTCGTAACAATGTAGGACATCAGATGGAATAAACATTGCTCAATTATAGTACCACTAGTTGCGAATCAAGACGTACAATTAGATGATGAATGTCAAATGAAATGGTGTCAGTTAATAACTCAATAACTGCACTGCATTCCGCAATATTATTAGTTGGACGACAAAGGAAAATACCATGCAGACTAATCAACTCATCCTTAGGTGCATAGATTTCCCATGTAGTATGTTGGATCATGTTGTCATTGATGCCAATGGTTTGATTATTTGGGAGATTGTTGGATCATATGTAATTGATGTAAATGGTTTGGTTTGATTGATGTCATTGATTGATGTCAAGTAATTGATTCATTGATGATTGATGAACACTGAATATGCATTGATGAGAATGATAGATGTCCAAGTGGAAACCAATTGATAAAGATGGATCATTGATATGATGCATTGATGAATATGGATCAATGAGTTGTCATTGATACATGATGCATAGTTGATATATATGATGCAGTGGTGAATTGATGCAAAGATGAATCATTATTGTCTTATCATGGTTGATAAGGTGCACAAATGGATGAACTCCAAAGTGGTCCCGTTATGGTGAAATCCCTCACGGGAAGACGCTTTACGGATTGAGTTATCCTAGAAAAATGGTTGGAGGACTCATGCTTGAATGTGGATTAATGAGATGAATATCAATGAAGTTGTTGGTGAAACTATCCTAGATGGATAGTGCTTGACATGCCATTTCCGGTGGTATGTGGAATGTCACATAACTCCTCACGGTTTGAGAGTTATGGCTCTACGAAGTTGAAGGACCCCCATATGATGGCTTGAAGCCCCAAAAGGTCAAAGATGTCAAAGTTCTTGAAAATAAGAAATCATTATTTAAATGATAAAGTAAAGTGACAAAATCAAGGTGGATTATTTAATTAATAAAGTAAGGTGACAAAATCAAGAAGGAATATTTAAATGATAAAGTATTGGAGAACTTTCTATTCATGGAAAGTGGTTAACCCTAAAATAAAGAAAATAGGTTAAGTGACCTAGAAACGGGTTAAGTAACCTAAAATGGGTTAAGTGACCCAGAATATGAAAGTATAAATAAGAATATAGTATCTCTTGTAAAAATAATTACATTTTGGTAAGAATCCTTTTGTGGATCAATGGAGAGCTTCTTGTGAATATCTTGTGGAGTATTGATGGAGAGCTTCTTGTGAGAGCATCCTATTGTGTAGATCTCTTGAGCATGATTGAAGATCTATTATGAGGAAGAGAGCGAGAGGAGGATCTCATGGACGCATCAAAGTTTCGGCAATGTCGAAGATCTTGACGGCAAAAGTCTTGGATTCACAGAAAACCCTATTTTTTGATGTCCACACGGGCTGTCTATGTATAAAGTGCCTGTACACATGGGATGGCTATGTATAGGGTGAGTGTACACGTGGGCTAACTGTGTACAGGGAGCGTGGAGTAGATAAAATCATGGAGATTTGTGTTTGAGCTGGTGCCAAGCTCTTGAATGATGAGGCAGGTTCCAGATCTGCATTCTATGGCCTCAGATCTATCACTGAGATGCTGGTATGGTTACATTATTGTCTTGATGGATACTATTGTTTGATGTGTTGTGAATGATTAGGGCATTCTTGGTATGGATTCTATGATGTGGCTCAATTTGGTTGATTTGGTTGATGGAGTGAGAAGCACTATTGTGATTCAGTAGTGACATGATTGCTATGGTATACTAGTTATTTATACATGATTGAGATAGCATTCATATTGATCTGTTGTGGAGCATGAGAAAGCTATTGGCAGCTTGGATGTGTTGTGACTGGTTGTGGGTCAGTTTGGACAGTGGAAGACAGAAGAGAAAGTGATTGCAGGTTGCATAGGATCTGAGCATGTGAAGAAAAGAAAAACCCTAGTTGCTCAGAAGCATACGCTTGTTGCATTAAACATTGCCCACGTTCACACGCGAGTTGTAGTGAGCCAAGGCACATGCACACGCGGGCTGCACTACTGATAGGTCGTGTACCTGTTGACAGATTGATATCTGTTGAGGATTGTTGACTCATCTCAGTTGGTGTTAAGAATGTAAGATGAGTCTTGCATATAGAGCTGGTGCTCTTGTAGAGTTGTACTCTATTCAGTTGTTGCTGATAAACCCCAAGGATTGTAGTCCATAATAAAAAGAAAATTGTACATACATCTTGTGTTCTTTGTGTTCATTGTGATGATGACTTGTTGATGATATATTGCTGAAATATGTTGCTGATATGTGCTCACATCTGACTGGTTATAAATGACAGCAATGGGTAATGAATAAAATGTTGAATGCTAATTGATGAGTTTTAGTGCAAGAGGGAAGTTTTGGGAAAAAGAGCCCCACACTCATTCACCCCCCCCTCTAAGTGTGGTAGGTGTGTCCAACACAGTAGATGCTAGATTTTGAGTATTGCGACTAGAACCATTAGCAAAGCCGATATAGGGTAGTGAAAACACCGACATCTGTAAACCAAGCACAAGGAAAGGTAAGCAACTTAAAGGCAGAACAAGAAATGACAAAAAGGACACTAGAGTATGATACACTAAAATACAAAGCACTCATGCAAAATCACTTTAAGCATAGTACTTCTTTAGGTAAAGCCCATTTTTGGGTTCACCCAAAGGAATTCAATCATAATCTACCAGATCGTAAGCCCCTTTCTCAAACACTCGTTGAACGATATAAGGTCCACATCACATGGGATCGAATTTATCGGCCCTTAATAAGTCACGATCTTGTTTATAAAGGAGAACTAAATCTCCCTTGGAAAAAAACATGGTTTGACATGCTTGTCGTATTGAGCTTTGACACATTTCTTATAGGTTTCTATGACTAATGCAACATCACGGCAAGTCTCGTCTAATTGCATTAAATACAAGAGACATTCTTCTTCGGATGTGGTGTTGGGGAGAAATTTGATAGCTAGTTTCAGATATAGGATTTCACATTCAATCGAAAAAATGGATTCGATACCATACACTAACTAGAAAGGTGTGAACCCTATGGAAAATTTAACAAACATCTGATAGGCCCATAATGTCAAAAAGAGCATGGTGTTCCAGCTTGAATTGTGAATCCCTACCACAGGTCGAAGCATAGTAGTTAAAACTTTGTTAATTTCTTCAACTTGTCCATCAGCCCATGGATAGTAAGGGGTTGAGTTTTCATGTTGTGGACCCAACTTATCGGTAAGCTCAGACATCATGAAATTTTGAAAATGGTTTCCATGGTCGGTGACGATTGCTTGAGGGAAACCAAACCTAGTGACGATGTGATTGAATATGAACAATGTTGTAGTTTTCCTGGTATTATAAAATGTAGGAATCACCTCGGCCCATTTAGTGAAATAATCCATAGCTACAATAATGTATCCATGCCCCCCAACTGAGTGAGGGTTACATGTCATGAATTCAATGCCCCATTTAGAAAATGGACCAATGGAAACTACAGGGTAAAGAGGAGTAGGATTTTATTGAATCTTATTGTTATACGTTTGACAAGAATGGAATTTCTGAATGGCAGTAATTAAATCCTTAAACAACGAAGGCTAGAAGTAACTAGCTCATAATATCTTTTGGGTAGTGCCTTACCCAAACATATGACCACCACATGATCCAAAATGACAGTCATTTAAAGGTTTCTTGGCTTCATGATAATTTACACATCGTCTAAATACAGAATCAATAACATGGCAATAAAGGGTATCACCGAGGATAATATATTGACGGGATTGATACCTAATACGACGATGATCTACATGAGAAATATTAGGCCGAAAAGTTTGGTTTTGGAGATAAATGATAATGTCTCCATACCATATATCGTTTAAACTGATCAGAAAGAGAGACTCATCTAGAAAATAATCTTCTGCCATACTTTTTGTCTCAATGGAGGGAAGGTCACATATCAACTCAGAAAAGACCAAATATTTCTTTGACTTGGCTCACTCAAAATTCAAATCAAACTCCTGGAGAATCAATATCCATTTGGAGTATTTTCCCTCTAGAAATTGTTATGTGAGGATATGTTTCATAGGGTTGTAATCATAAATAATCGTGGTTTTGCGCTATAAGATATAATGAAGAAAACGTTGAACAACTTGAATATCCACCAAGTCCAATTTCTCCACATGCGTATATTTGGTTTTGGTGGTCATAAGAGTCTGACTCAAATAATAAATAACATTTTCATTATGAGAATCATCCTCTTGGACTAGAACCATGGATATGGTAGAGTCCAAAGCAACCAAGTATAAGAAATAATCTCGACTATAATCTGAAGGGAATAAAAGTGGTGTATCGGTTAAAGAAAGTTACAAAGCTTCAAAGGATTTGTTGGAAGTGTTGTCCCATACAAAATCATGACGCTTCTTAAGAAGTTGAGTGAAACATTTCATTAGTTAAACATAATTGGGAATGAATCGGCATAAAAGGGTTTCCTTCACTTGCAAACTTTGGAGTTGGTGTAAGATAGAAGGAGGAGGCAAATTGATAATAGCTTCAACCTTCAAAGGATCCACCCTAATCCCATGCATAGAAACAATAAATCTGAGAATTCGTCCAAACTCCACACAAAAAATTCATTTATGCGGATTCAATCATATGCGATAATATCGACATCATAGGAAAATGGCTCGTAAGTTTGTTGGGTGATCTTGATGACACATGGAATGCGTCGGCAAGTCATCTAGGTAAGGTTGTACAATGTTCTTAATATCATGAAAAGCATAAGAAATAGCGCATTGAAAAGTTGCACCATCATTCTTGAGACCGAAAGGGAGTTTACAGTATGTGAGGGTACCCTAAGGGAAAATAAAAGCAGTCTTAAGTTAATCTACGGGTAAAATATTGATTTGATTATAGCTGGAGAAACCATCCATCAGAGAGAATATTTCACTCCCGGCACAATCGTCAACGATCTGGTCGACAAAAGGGGTTGGATAATTATCTTTGGGACAAGTCTTGTTAATATCCATATAATCAACACAAACACGGATCATTCCTTGTTTCTTCATAAATGGAACAAGATTGGACACCCAATCAGTCAACGCTACAGGATAGACAAAACCAAATTTAAGAAGTTTTTCAACTTCAAGTTTGATCACAACAAATTTTCGTGGATGAACTGGGAGAAGTATTTTTTGAACGGGTTTAGTGTCAGGGTATGTCTTAATTTCATGTACAACAATATCCGGATCAATTCCAGACATTTCATCGTAACTCCATGCAAAAACATCACAAACTTCTTGGAAAAGGGCCTTGTAAGTTCAGATCTCATTAAGAGAACATGAGGCACCTATATGAACATTTTCCACTTTTCCAGGATTAATCGAAATATCTAGAGGGATGGTGAGTGAGATATTTCCCAAGTTCCCTTCATGCAAAAATCACGTGTTGGTTCAGAAACTGGGGGAATAGTAATAATTGTAGATGGATTTGAAATCAGTTGGTAACTCTTGATAGTCTCGAGTTCCAGGAAGAGGATAGAACGATGATTTCCATCATCCTATGGGGTGTCTTCCATGGACATAACTTTCATGATCATTTCATCGGTGTGAAATACCATGTGAAATAGATCAGGAGATGTATCTAAGAGAGAACGGGGATAAGGAGTTGTCGATTGAATAGCTTGATAGGCCAATTCCATCGGACTTAAAGGAATCTAGTCACCATAACAAAGACATTCGTCCAAGCTAGGTACTATCTAAGGGTCATAAGACTCGGGGGTTTCGCCAACACTGGTCGAAATCATGTTAATAGAAGCGAAAAAAGGAGGAGGAACATTGAGTGGTGGAATGGGGAAATTACCCATTAACGATGAATCCTTTAAAAGACCCACACTGACATTCTCATAACCAAGAGGTGTTTTCTCTATGAAAGGAACACTACTAGTGTGTGAATTGAAAATAAAAAAGGCGAGTTGATCTACTGCAACAACTTTAACTTGGTGAGGGAAACGTATCACATGGAAAGTAGTAGAAACAATTTTGTGCATAGCATCGATCCAACTACGACCAAGTAAAAGGTTGTAATTGAGACGTGCGTCAAACACCTCAACCTTAACAGTAACTGCTTTTCCTTCTAACACAATAGATAATGAAGGAAGAACACCATAAGGTCTGAACCCTATTCCATTAAAATATTTTAACGTATTGTGTGACTCAGTAATGTTAGGAGAGCCAATGGATTTCCAACAAGTGATGGACATGATGCAAGTCGAAGCTCCTTCATCAACAATTGTTCGAAAAATATTCTTATTTTCCATAATGACTTGTATTTTAAATGCTAATTGATGAGGGATCCTTGGAATGTGATCTTCCAAGTCAAATATTATTAAATTTGTATCGATGGATCGATTCCACCAATAGCATTTAACAATGCCTTTCGTTGTGTATTAAATATTTGAAGGACTTCAAGAGCCAACATCGCAGAAGGTGCATGTGCAAGATATTCTACAATACTGTAGTTTTGAGTGGCACGCGCATGGGGGTTAAATAATGACTTACAAGCGACACCATTAGGAGACAGATGAAGAACTATATCTAGACTAGGTCATTCGATATGAAGAGGACCGTTGGGAGGTGAAGTCAATGGAGGAGGTTGAACCAATGAAGGAGCTGAATCATCAACTTTCTCTTTAGAAGGAGAATAATATTTGGTTCGAGTAGCGAATTCAACTTTGTTCTTCTTGGATTCACCAGTACACATAAGGACATAAGATGTGTTATAGGGAGAAGGTTGGTCATGAATAACCAATTGGGCCTGTTGTTGAGAAGGAAAAGGTTGTTATGAAATGACAGGTGTAGGAGGCATTGCGGTTCCTTGTAATAACTTAGTAACCTATGTACGTCTCGAACAATATTTTCTATAATTTTCCTCACCACAAATAAGACAAGGATAACGTGTTAGAAAATTAGGATCGCAGAGCAATAAAAAAAAAATGTGGAAATAAAACACAGAAGATACAAAATACGATAGAGACACATATATACATGGTTCACTTAGTCTGGACTACGTCCACCATAGAAATTTCCATGTCCTTTCTTTATTATTATCCAACAAATGAAAGGATACAACCTACAACACACCTGTTGTAACTTCCTCTTCTTTCTCTCACAGTCTCCTATCTTAGAATACAATATTCACAATGATACATAGCCGCAATACATTTCCCTCATAGAAGAGGGTTTCCTTCTAGGGAAAAAAACCCTAACATAACTTCTACTGTCAGATCTACGACCTTATAATGAACGGTCTATATTTACAATGAAATTACAATATACATTTACAAGGCAATTTTTCCTTCAGGGGATTCACCCTCAAACCCCCGCCGGGGGCCCACTTACCCCTAGACCCCACAGAGGGGGTAACCCCACTCTACACTCCCTCGCATGGAGGAGTGTACATTATTCTAGGGTGTAAATTATTCATGGGGTATAAACATGGTTGAAAACAAATACCTCTGAATCAAGAAGATAATCAAGCTCCACAACCAACAATATCCCACTTGGAGACTAATCTCAACAACTTGACCATTGTTGTATCTGCTGGACTATGAAATTTCTTAGACTTGGAAAATTTCTCATCTTCATTTTCATTCTTGAAGACCGACTTAAGCTGAGCAGGAACTCAGTTTCTCCCAAGTTACTCCCTTTGTTAACATGTTTTCAAGATTCTAGCTAGTGTGTGTCTTTTACAACTTCAAATGTCCATCTTCCAAGATGGATCGTATGAAATGGTACCTGAGATGTATATGCTTAGTCTTTGAATGTAAGGTCGATTTATTTTCAAGATGAATGGCACTCTCACTATCACAATACAACTTGCTATTCTCCTACCTCTTTTCCAATTCCTCCATAAACCTCTGTAACCAAATCATCTCTTTACTAGCCTCTGTAGAAAAAACATACTCTGCCTCTGTTGTTAAAAGTGAAACAACCTTTTTTAGTTTTGAAATCCAACTTACTTTTGTTCCACTTATAGTAAAAACATACCCCGTGGTGTTGCTCCTGCTATCTTTATCACCTTCCATATCTGAATCAACATATCCCCATAGAACTATGTCTGAACCTACAAAACATAATGCATGAGTAGCAGTACCTCTCAAATACCTAATAATCCACTTTACTGCCTCCCAATGTTCTTTACCTGGATTGTTCATATACCTGCTCACAACTCCCACTGCACGTGCAATATATGGTCTTGTGAAAACCATCACATACATCAAGATGCCAACTGCTGATGAATAAGGGACCCTAGACATGCATTCTATCTCCTCTTGTGTCTTGGGACACATTTCCTTAGTTAATTTGAAATGGATGGCCAAGGGTGTACTAATTGGGTTTGCATTCTGCATTCCAAACCTCTCCAACACCTTCTCTATGTACTCACCCTGAGACAATGTCAATTTGTGACTTTTCATGTCTCTTGTTATTCTCATACCAAGGATTTTCTTTGCAGCACCCAAATCCTTCATTGCAAAGGAATTATCTAATTTCTTCTTGAGCACATTTATATCCTACATATTAGACCCTACAACAATCATGTCATCTACATACAATAGAAATATAATATAACTTCCATTTTCTATCCTTTTAAAATAAACACACTGATTAGAATGACATCTACTATAACCTTATTCTGTCATAAACTTGTCAAAATTCAAATACCACTGCCTTGAATCTTTCTTTAGGCCATACAATCTCTTCTTCAACCTACATACCAAATTATCCTTCTCTTTGACCTCATACCCCTGTGGTTGTTGCATATAAATATCTTTCTCCAAATCCCCATGGAGAAAAGTTGTTTTTACATATAACTATTCAAGATGCAAATCTTCTACTGCCACAAGACTTAAAATAGTCCTAATTGAAGTCATTTTAACAACAAGAGAAAATATTTCATCAAAATATATACCTTTCTTTTGTGCAAACCCTTTTACAACAAGTATATCCTTGTACCACTTTTTTCCTCCATCTTCTTCCTTCAACTTGTAAACCCATTTATTCTGCAATGCTCTTTTTCCTGTAGGCAACTGAACCAAGTCCCAATTCTAGTTATTTACCAAGGAATCTATTTCCTCTTTCATGCCTTGCCCCCACTTATTTTTGGTGTCTACCTCCATTGCCTCTTCATAACATTCTAGTTCAACAGACTCAGTCAACATTAAATAATACAATGAAGGAGAGTATCGTTCAGGGGGTATACTTAACCTGGTAGATCTTCTAACAACACTTGCAGGAGTTTGAGGTGCTTGTTGATCCTGTTGTTGGACATTATGATTTTATGGTACCTTTAGAAAAAAAAATTCAGTGATCTCATCAAGCACTGTGTATTTTGGTTTTTCTTTTTCCTATTTGTTTCCTTGCAACTGATCTTTTTACATGACCTTCTCATTGAATATGACATCTCTACTCCTAATGATTTATTTTTTTCATAATCCCATAAGAGATAACCAAAATCATTAACACCGTATCCAATAAAGGTACACTTCTTGGATTTTTTCTCAAGATTTGTTCTATTTCATTTATCAACATGGACAAATGATTCACAATTGAAAGTCTTCAAAAAAGAATAGTTTACCTTTTTAGTTGTCCATGCCTCCTCTAGAATTATACCATAAAAAGAGTTTGAAGGTCCTCTGTTTATTAATTAAACAACATTATCTACAACACATTCCCAGAACTATAAGGGAAAACCAACATGCAATCTCATACTCATTGCACACTCCATGATTGTCATGTTCATCCGTTCTGACACACCATTTATCTTGTGTTTTTCTTGGAACTATCTTCTCTCTATGAATCACATGGTATGAATAATAATCATCAAACTCCTTCCTGCAATATTCCCCTCCATTGTATGATCTAAGACACTTCAACCTTTTTCCTATCTCATTCTCAACCAAAGATTTCCATTTCATAAAAGTATCAAAAACATCATATTTTTTTCGAATGCAATAAACCTAAGTTTTTCTAGTTTCATCATCAATAAAAATAATATAATAACGAGAGCCACCAAGATATGATACCTGAGCTAGTCCCCATACATCTGTATGCACAAGATATAACCTTTCACTCTTATTTTCTTTTCCGACTTTGAGAAATCTGACTCTCTTATGTTTTCCATAAACACAATGCTCATAGAAATCCAAATCAATTTGTTTAAGATCTGGAAACAAATTTATTTTGTGAAGTATCTACGTCCCCTTCTCACTCATGTGTCCAAGCCTATGATTCCATAGTGTTGCATCCACTCCTTTAGAATCCAAAGAGGTAGAAGATTCAGTATTACCAGTACATAAATACAATGTACCTACCTTCTCTCCTTTTTCTATCACCAATGATCCTTTGGTGATATTCCACACCTTATCTGTAAATATGGATATACAACCTTCACTTTCCAACTGCCTTGTTGAAATCAGAATTTTCCTTATATCTGGAACATGTATTACCTCTTTCAACAACCATTCATTTCCATTTATTTGCTTTATTTTTACCTTTCCCATTCCAAAAAAATTTCATGGTGCATCATCACCCAAATGAAACTGTCCAAAATCACGTTGAACATAATCTTGAAAATATTTCCTATGGGATGTGACATGAAATGAATCCCCTGAATCTACTACCCAAGACTCGTAAATATTATCTACATAAAGAATCAAAGCATCTTGTAACACATCACTTGTTACATTTGCTTCCCGATATTTATCCTATTGTCCATCTCTTTGTTTCTTTAGGGCTCTGTAGTCTTTATTCAGATGTCCTTTCTTCCCACAATTCCAGCACTCTACCTTTCCAAATCTGGATTTGGACATGCCCTTCCTATAATTTCCACAGTTCCATGAGCCCTTTCCTCTATCCTTTTATCCTCCCCTCTTCTCCATGTTTAATGCATTACCTGATGTCTCACCTACAATTTTCTGTCACATTTCCACACTAAGGATAACACCAACAACATCATCAAATTTTATAGTGTTTGAACCAAAGACATAGTTACTTACATCCACGACCAAGCCGTTCCAACTTTCTGGCAATGAGCACAAGATTAGAAAATCCTTGACTTCATCATCAAAGTCCACTTTTATAGAAGTTAGTTGATAAGTAACCATATTAAATTCATTTAAATGATTTGCAACAAACCCACCTTCTGACATCTTCATATTAAATAATCTCTTCATTAGAAATACCTTATTGGACACTGAGGTTTTTTCATACAGTTTATCCAATGCGTCCATCAGCTCCGTCGTTGTCTTTTCTTTCGAAATATTGAAAGCCACTGACGCTACCAGGCTCAGCCGTATCATTCCTAGTGCCTTTCTGTCAAGAACCTCCCATTCTTCATCCTTCATGGCCATTGACTTCTTTTCTATTCCACCCAATGGTAGCAATAGATCCTTCTAATATAAATAATCTTCCATCTGCATCTTCCATTACTGGCAGTTTTGGCCATTAAATTTATTGACCCTAAACTTTCCATCTTCCACCATTTCTCCCACTCGAATGAGGAACCATCTTTTCCTACAAGTTACCTTTCTCTTTGATACCAATTGTTAGAAAAATAGGATCGTGGAGCAATAAAATAAAAAAAATGTAGAAATAAAACACAAAAGATACATAATACAATAGAGACATAGATATACGTGGTTCACCCAGTGTGGGCTACGTCCACTGGAGAAATTTATATGTCCTTGCTTTATTATTATCTAGCAAATGAAGGGATACAACCTACAACACACCCACTATAACTTCCTCTTATTTCTCTTACAATCTCCTATATCATAATACAATATTCGTTGTTTTTCCCTTGAACCCTCGCCGAGGGATTGCTTTCCCATGGACCCCACAGAGGGGGTAACCCACCTATGCACTCTCCCACATGGAGAAGTGTAGATTCTTTTGGGGTGTAAAGTCTTCATGGGGTATAAACACAGTTGAAAAAAAATACCTCTGAATCAGAAAGATAATCAGGCTCCACAACTAACACAACGAGGTTTTTTCTTTTCTTTATCATCAACAAGCCGAGTCTTGGGTTTATCATATTGTTGATTATTAGTTTTATCCTATTTATTCTTCCCCTTCCCTTTCTTTTTATTTTGAGATTTACTGGTAGGCGTAGACTGAACCATATTGACCTCAGAGGTCTTACCTGGAGGGGGAGTCAGAGGAGTAGCATTTTGTACATTAGCAGTAGACTTCGTAGATGATTTTAGGGGATAAATTTCGTTCATGGGCTAATTTTCCATGGTTTTTCCAAAAATGAGATTCGCTATTTTAAAAATGACTCGCCCAAATTCTATAGGATAAAATTATTTTACCTTAAAAATTGCCAAAATTTTATAAAAACTATATCAAATCCTTATAAATTTTAATATTTTTACAAAAATATCGCCAAACATTCATAGTTGGCATATGAAGGATTAGTAAGATTCACCAAGGTTTCTACATTTTAAAACAAATTTCCATCCTTAAAATCATCCCTAGCAGTAGTAGATTTGGGATTGTAATGATTGTCTTGTTTGGACTAAGTCTCAGCATGAAAAGTGCCAATCACGTTATCAACAGTATGAGAAGCTACTAGAGGCATTGGAGTTGGATTTGTAGATGGGCGAGGAGCATCAAGGATCAAGTCATATAACGTGCCCGTTTGTGAAGAAACGAGATCCAAGTATTGAGCATGACTAATCTCCTGCTCTTCAGTGATGACACCCCCCATGGAAACATCATGGGCTATAGGACCGATGAGTGACTTGGTAAACCACTCAACCAATAATTTATCAGGAAGGGGAAATTTGATTAATCGTCTTCTCCTCCTCCACTCATGAATATGATCTAAAATTTTGGTTCTCATCTCATATCGTATCGACAACTGGTAATGTGTCAAGAAATCCATAGCTAAGGTGTCGAAATCATTGAAGAATCCTCATGGAAATTTGATATACCATTTGGTAGTCAAACCGTAAGAGTTCATTGGAAAATACGTAATCAAATGGAGTCATCCATCAAGGAGTTGGATGAACACCAAAGATGAAATGTCATGACGTGATTGTTTGGGTCTTCTCCTGATTGACCGTCAAACTTAGGAATTTCTGATGGTAATTTGGAAGGTATAACCAACCAATAAGGAGATACAAAATAGGATCATTCAAAATCCTAGATAAATCAGGTAAATCCAAATTAGCTAGAAATGACAATTGTCTATTCACTTGAGGAAACTGGTAATTTTGAGGATGAAATCCCGTAGGTATACCACTAGGACCTTAAGCAGTCTGTAAATTTGAGGGTCCTGTCAAATTCGGGTTTGGAGGGTTTTGAGTCAAGTAGCCAACATGTGTTGGTTGATTGGGTATGCTACCTTAGAAAGGAGCATTAGAATGGAAATCTTGACCCCAAGTAGGATTTACAGAGCCTGTATATGGTTTCTTGGGATTAGGGAGTACACAAGAATTTAATTGAGGAGTTTTCCCCCTAGGCGGTTTTTGATTTCCTTGGAAAGGAAAATTCGAAGGTTGAGTTTGTAATCTAGGTATATACTTCCCGTAAATTGGGTTATGACCCCCAACTTGGGGTTGCCCCCCAACTTGAGGTTGACCTCCAATAGGAATTTAAAAACCAGAAATGATAGAATGATTTGTGCCTCCAATTTGATTGGAGCTACTTGGGCTAGGACAATTATATCCTCTCGGTGGTAGAGGAATGATAGGCCCTCCAGATAAAACCTGGGTAGGTGTGGGAACAAAACCGCTAGCAGTATTATACCCAGGTGGAACAAAAAGATTAGGTCCTCTGAATGGACCTTGCTTAGAATTAGCAATAGAACTATTAAGAGCATTATACCTAGGTGGAAGTGATGGATTTGACATAAAGAGGAAGTGACGTTTCAATAGGAGCTTCAGTTGTTACCGTACTTCCGGTAGAAACATGTGTAACTTGTGGGACCGTGGTAGAGCTAGTCAGCTGGAGAGGAAGGATTGTATGAGTACCAACCAACAACAGGTCTGAACCAGTAACAAAATTACTTGTCGTTCCATTAAAATGATCTAAAGGTAATGTATAATAAATAGAAGTAACGAGTGTATGTGATGACAAAGTTTGGTTTGGGCGCATTCCTAGTTTATCAAAAATATCGTGTCCCGAGGAGGTCCTCCAAAAATAATGGACGGGGACTGGACTAGGATTAAAAATTCTAGATGTATGAAACTAAGTTCTAAATGATTCACTCTGAAAGGGTGTATCATCCACACCAGACTCTGCGTAAAGTCCAGTAGGTATTCTAGTATAGTCTTCAACAACAATGTCTCCCGAAGAGTTTATTCAGAGCAAAATTGGATCTTGTATAACATTCAATAACAGATTTATAGGAAGTGTTGATTCTACCAATGGAGTAGAACTCTCAATCTCAGAGGACACATCGTTATTGGCTGCTCCTTCAAGAGAAGGAACCTCTGGTGAATTAGGAAGCAAAGGGGTGTATTCTTCTAGTTCTTCTGAAGGCAACCCCTGCATCCTATATGAATGGAAAGGGTTGATGTTGGCCGCACCCAAAAATGAATAAAAAATATCTATGGCCAACTAGAGAAACAAACAACACTCCATTAATAAAATCTAGATATCAAGCATGCAAACAAACCTTCTTATTTTAAAATCACTGGTTGATGATGAAATCCAACTTTACAAGATCAAGATAAGAAGGGGATGGGATGAAGTGGGTGGAAATGTTACATTGACAACCTGCTTAATGGACTTACATGTTGGTGCAAGATCCCACACATAATCGTGGGTATACCCTCCAAGGAGTCCGAGTGAGTTTTGCCAACGTCGATTCTAGGTACCATGAAGACTTTCGCCTCCACAGTCACCTCATGTAGAGACTCTAAAGAGATAGGCTACTAAGGTTACCAATTATGACAATGATGCCTAGGAAAGCAATTAACAGTTCGATCCACACACAAGGGTAGGGTATCTAAGCCCAAAATCGCCTCGAGAATTGCACACGATTTTATTCTCAAGTGACCCCCAATAATACACACAATATCTACACTAAGACCAACAAATTAGGGTGAATAACTCTACCGACCCTAATGTGACCTCATGATTGAACCTTTTGTTAGAAGGGATTCCCAGGAAAAAATGTAGCAAGTGGATTTAACTCTCCCTATCACAAGATACTATTGTGTGTTTTTATTCTTTGGAGAGTATTCCTCACAACTTATTCCAAAGTGCTATCCCTAGCTAATGTTGGTGTATAAGAGTTCTAGAAAATAAAAGTTACTAGATAAATTTTAAAATTACGTTGAATTTTAATGGTTGTTTCTTAACTCAAAAAGGAAGAGGAGATGAAATTGATGAAGTTTTTTACCTTGACCCAACAATATGCAAAGAGATGAAATGCAATCTTTTCATTTGATGGAGTCTAATTATATAAGGGAGAAAGTTTTATTTTTCTAGAATACAACAAGTTGCAAAACACAATTTCTCCAATCTTTGAATGATCTTGATGCCAAACAACTGAAGCTACCAATTTTTCCAATTTTCTCTTTTTAAACAAATATTTGAATGAAAACATTTCTTGTAAAGACTACCAATAGAAAAATAAACTTCAATTCTTTTTATTTTCAAATAAAAATAGAGATCTGAATCAAAAAAAAAAAGTTGTCCAAGAAAATGAATGCACTCACAACACAATTTCCCAAACTAAACTCATAATGCAACCAAAAATGAAAAAGTAAGAAAACTTATTTGTCTAATGTAATAAAAAATTGTTTTCCAATCAACAACAATCCAAAACTCAAAGAGATCAATAACAAATTATCTAGCAAGCACTCAAGGATGAAGCCTCATTATTATACCCTTGCAACAAGAAGTGAAAGATAAAACTTATGAAGCCTATGAAAAATATTCTCAACACTTGAGAAACAATCAAATTCAGGATAAAATATGCAAACCAAGCTACAAATAATCATTCACTAGGACCAAAAATTCACCCCAAGAAATGATGACAACTCTGGGCAAAGAGGAAAAATTGGATGTCACTCCAAAAACTTTATACATGAATCATCGCAGACTATAGAAGATCACAATGCGACGATCAAGGATCATCACAAGAAACATAAAACAATAGTACATTGTCGTCGCTTTGGTTTTCACAAGCATGGTGCAACGATGACTGCAAATAACGAAAAAATGAAAAGAGGACAGAGTTTCTCAATGAACTTTCAGGACTAGGGAGTCAATATGGATCACCCAAAGACTTGGAGAATGAAATTAACCAAAAGCATACAAACTAAAAGAAAAAAGGAAGCAAAGACCAAAAGAAGACGTTTCCTAGTGGAGCCACTAATTTTGTTATCGTACAAATCGGTAAGTGCGGAAACAAACTAATCTCCCTAACTTCAACAAGAAATTAGAACAAAATAGAGAAAAATACAAGCTTCTCCTTAGATTTCATTGTAATGTAAACTAGTTTAGAGAGGAATAAATGACATACCATTTAAACATCGTTTGATCCTCGCTAGTATCATCCTTGCTCTATCTTTGGATTTGTGGGATGTTGAACATGTTTAGAAGCACAAACCAATAAAGAGAGAGAACAACAATATATATATTCTAATGAAACCTGTGCATAAGATCAAGGAGTTATACAATAAAAATGGAGACACTT
Organism: Picea engelmannii; assembly: GCA_009831015.1. Lineage (NCBI taxonomy): Eukaryota > Viridiplantae > Streptophyta > Pinopsida > Pinales > Pinaceae > Picea > Picea engelmannii. The sequence goes on along the minus strand of ML778852.1, from coordinate 245,286 downwards.
TTATAGGGAATAAATGTATTACTGCATTATATCGAATCAAAGTGGATAATACAACCCATCCCTTGATGTTGCAAGGTCCCTTCCAATGGACCTTTGCTCCAACACACACACCTTTACTCCAATGCTTTTGATGAAGAGAATTCACAACCTAACTTGGAAAGCTAAATAAAAGCTATCACAAGTACAATCCTCAACATAATTCTCTATGCATAAGACAACCTTAGCCTTTCCCATGAGATATCCCTCTTTATATAGGGTGAAAGAGGGATGGATGAGGAGATTAGGATGATCCCACTAAATCAGATAAGCAAGTAATATCCAAACTGATCGGAGGCCACCTCATCTTCTAGAAGATTCCCTTCTAGAACTTTCGTGAATTTCACCTTTTTCTCTTGTGTGAGTATCGTCACATCCTATGCACAAGCATCATGTGGTGACGCTGCAGTCAAATTTCGTGTAGCATGCGATGATCAAGCATCACTGCACCCCAAGCATTTAGCAGGGTGTGACAATCTCCTTTGATATGGTTTTTAAGAAAAGAAAGATGATTCATTTTCTCATGGAGAAAGTCCCATTTTAGTATCTTTAGGGAACAAAGAAGTGAGTCATACACATATCATCAGTTGCTCATAGGGGTGACCAAAATAATGTGTAACAAACCCTTATATATTGTCAACCCTTGGAGAGGTCCGAAGATGTTGGATAGATGTATGATCAAGATTTATGGTGAGTTAGTTGGGCGCATTTGATGTAGTCTACATGTAACCTTGGAAGGGTGGTTATGGGACTCGAAGTTGATTGAGGATTTTGGTCATGAAGGATAGTGTAATTGTAGGTAAGACTATCATAGATGGATATTAAACGTCATGCATTTTCTGGTGATATGTTGTACATCACGTGGTTCCTCATGGTTAGGAAGATATGGCCTTGTAAGGTTGGAAGCCCCAAAGAATGATCAAGAAGCCCTAGTTTCTTAAAATTCAATGAATGAAAGGGTAAAGTAGTTGCAAAAATAAATATCTAGAAGCCATAATTTAAATAGAAGAAGTTACCTACCAAAAGTTTAAATACCCCTCAAGGAGTCATTCACAAGTACACTCTCACACACTAATTCTTGTTAATCTATCTTGTGAGGTTGTTATGGTCTAGTGATGTTGTAATGGTCTATATTTGATATTTTGGTGAATGCAACGATAATTCTGAGACATCGAAGAAGATGCAGGAAAAGTGTGAATGTTTTGGAGCTGCAGAAGGCAAGAGTTTTTGAAAAACCCTAATTACTGAGATCCTCATGAATTGCACGATACTTGTCTAGTGAGTCCCTCTCTTGTTGCACTATACTTGTCTAGTGAGGCCCTCACTTGTTTCCCTATGTCTGTCTAGCGAGGCACTTGAAAATTAGGGTAAATTTTAGTACCATGTCCCTAAAATATGAATCAAGTACACAGGTCAACATTCTACAGGTTCAAGTCAGCTACAAAAGTTCTGGTATGGTTATATGTTTGTTTTTATGGTTACTTTTTCATATGATGTGGTGAATGCTTGAGGAATTCTTGGTATTTTTGGTCTTGTACTTGGATATGGTATACATTTGGATGAGTGAGGAGCACTCATATGTATGGTACAAAATTTATATGTTTCCCATACCTTACATATTTGAGTTTCTTATACATGGTTTAGGGATGTTCATGTTGTATGGTGATGTATGCATGATGGACATGCATTGGTTCTTTGAGATGCTGCATTGATGACATGGTATAGATCTGCATATGGTTGTTGGTATGGTATATGGTAGAATATTGATGTTTTATATGGTATATGGTTGAGATACATTTCTTGGCATATGGTTTGTGGTACATGGTATGGTACATGTGTTGATGTACATGGTTGATATGCATAGTTGGAACATGGTTGGTACAGATTGATGTGCATGTACATGGTTGGAACATGATTGGTACATATTGATGTGCATGTACATGGTTGATACATAGTTGGTACATGGTTTATGATACATGTTTGGTGCATGGTTGATGCACTTGTTATGGTACATGGTTGATGGTACAGGTTGATGCATGATTGATGCATGGTACATGTTGGTACTTGATTGTATCTTACTTGATTGAGACACATATCTTGTGATGGTATGTGGTGATCTTGGTGCATGCTTGGTACCATGGATGATTTTAGGGGCTAAATTTCTCTCATGGGATAATTTTCCATGGTTTTTCCAAAAATGAGATTCGCTATTTTAAAAATGATTCGCTCAAATTCTATAGGATAAAATTATTTTACCTTAAAAATCACCAAACTTTTATAAAAACTATATAAAATACTTAGAAATTTGAATATTTTTACAAAAATATCACCAAACATTTATAGTTGACATATGAAGGATTAGTAAGATTCACCAAGGTTTCTACATTTTAAAATAAATTTCCATCCTTAAAATCATCCCTTCTTGGTAGAGGCATGTGTTGGTGATTTTGAGCATATGGTTTGAGATACACTCTTGGTGATCTTTGCATGAGGTGCATGCATATGGGAGTGGATCTAGTTTCGTATATGAGACATTGATTGGTTGGAAAACTTGTTGTGAAAGTGATTGACAGGTTGGTCAGTAACAAGTTGGATATAGTGATAGGTTACAAGTTGATGTGACAATGATAGTGGCAATGGAAGTGAGAGTGGCAGTTATTGTGGTAGTGACAATTGGTCTACATTTATATTTCAGGGTGACAGGACATGGCAAGGAAAGGGGGTTGTAGTCTTCTTCCAATTGGATCTGGAGAATCAAAGAGTTTGATGTTCCTTCAGGTTGGAGCCTGCGAAGTAGGTGGTTGTATCCACTTTCTGGTTGGAGTTGGAGAACCCGGGTGGTTGAATCCTTCTTCTAGTTAAAGCCAAAGAATTCAGGGAGTTGTGGCTTCCTTCAGGATGGAGCCTGTAAATAGGGGGTTGTAGCCTCCTTCCAGTGGCAACTGGAAAATTGAGAAGTTAGTGCTTCCTTTAAATGAATTATTGATATGTATAAGAAATCATTCCACGGGTTTCTCCCATTGGGGTTTCCACGTAAATACTGGTGTACTGTGTTCTTGATGTGATGTTGATGTAATGTTGCTTATGATTACATGCTTATGATGTATATATTGAATGAAATCATAGATGATACATTGATGATAAATTGTTGAACATTGTTGATAAAGTGAAAGAATATATATTGTGGTTAAAAGTGGTATAAAGTGCTCATACTGATTCACCCCCCCATATTAGTATTCCAATAATTGGTTTAAGAGTAGGTTCCTTCAAGGAAACAGTTTAACCACTGGAAGGTAGATCATGGAGTACAGTATGAATGGAGTACCAATGTTCAATGTTCAGAATGGTATGGACTATGAGTCATGGAGAAGAAGGATGAAATTTTTTATACAAGCACATTGATATGATGTTTGGTATTCAGTTGTTCGATGATACAATGCTACAAAAAAACCTAAGACTGCAACCAAGAAGGAATTGAAGAAGAAAAACAAAATAGCAATGAATTTCATAATGGAAGGATTACCTGATTCAATAAAGGACAAAGTGGGAAAATTTTCATCAGCTAAATAACTCTGGGATAAGCTACATAATATCTATTCTTCTCCAATCATAGAGTCAGAGATTTCTAAAGAAGATATAGGTACAGAACAAGAAGAAAGATGCTCATCATTTCAGACATATTCAGAAGAGGAAGAGTGCAAAGAGGTGGAAGTCAATTACAAAGAAGAATTAATGAGTGTCATAGATGTTATAAAGAGGTAAAAGGAGAAAAACAAGTCACTCCAGGAAGAACTAAAGAAGAAATAAGAATCTCAGAATGGAAACTCCAAATAAGTCAAGCCAACAATCATGATGTTAAAGGGTCAACTAGAAGAAGATAAAAGGATTGAAGAAACTCTTAAGGATAAAAATCATTGTTTGGAAATAAAAATAGCAGCAGAAAAGAAAGAAAAAGAAAAGAGAGAGAGAAGATGTTGATAGATCCAACTTGAAGTTTCAAACAAAATAGAAGAAGTCATGAAGATTCAGATGATGAAGAAAGCAGAAGAGGTTGAGAAGCTTGAAGAATAAGTTGTCACGCTAACAGTTAAAATATTCAAGCTCAACAAGAACATTGAAGAGACATAAGCATCCCCCCAATCAGTAGAGAATGTTGAAGATAAGCCCTCCAAGTTACTAGAAAATAAGAATGAAGAAAATAGTAAGAGTTATGCAGAAGTACTCAAAGGAAGGAATCATGGTCAACAAGAATCAAAGAAGAATAAGTATTATAGAGATACATATTCAACAAGACCTACCACATTCAGGAAAAAAATAATCTTCAACCATGATGATGAGATATACAAAAGAGAAGATCATGATCAACCAAGGAAGGAATTCAGAAGGACTACACAACAAATAAGATCATTCACTCCCAAGTGTGTAAATTTATTTTATGGTCATTGTTTTTATTGTACTAAGTTTGGACACAAGGTTTCATATTGCAAGGCTTATGAAAGAAAAAATACTTCTATCATATACAAGAAAGTATGGAAAAGAAAAAAAAAACAAGAACATGTGAACAAAGAACAGGTCCCAGAGATCGCAAGATTGGAAATAATACGAGATGAAGACAAATCTATAGAGAAAAAGGAAGATGTTAGATACATAAAGTTTTAGAAAAGAAATGAAATAAAAGAAGGATATGTGAATAAATAACAGGTTCAAGAGATTGTACTTTCAATAATTGTTATGCAAGATCAATCTATAGGCAAAAAGGAAGAATTCATAGTTCAGGAAGATGATAAATCCACCAATGAAGAGGAAGATGACTCCGCATTAGAGAAAGTATTTTTCTGAGCCACCCGACTTGAAGACTCCTGGTGAATATGAATGTTAAACATGGGGATTCAGTGTAGAAACTACTAAATAACAAATAACCATACTTCAAGTATATTGAATTATTTGCAGAGATAGATTCAGAGAAGTCATATAACACAAGTACAAAATGACTCTACACATGTGTTAGTTGGAAATTAACCAAGTCGAAATTTATTATTGTACTCAGGCAGAGATATCTTCATTACATGTTGTTATATACATGCACAATTTGGTTTGCAGTGGACACATTGGATATGAGATAGTACAGTTGTAGATGGGTCAACATTGTGGAAAGTTGAATAGAAGAGTTATGGACAGTTTGTGACATATGGAAAGATATGGATTCGTGAGACACTTAGCAGGTACAAAGAGCATAGATCAGAGAATATTCATAGCAATGGATTTACAATTGGAATCAATGGAATCAGTTGAAATTGGTTAGTCACAGAAAGGAAAGCAGTGAAATGCACAACATAACAAGGAAAGATAAACCTCCAATAGAATCTATATCATCATAAGGACATCGTTGAACAATATGGTCAAGTGAACATGACAAGTAAATGAAGAAATCAAATTTTGAATGCATTTTATATATGTTAGTGAAATTCAAGAGGAAGCACAAATGGAAAATAAAAAATACTGGAAGAGAGGAAAGGAACATATACAGGTAGCTCTACAGAAAAGTAAAGGGAAGAAAAATCATTAGAAAAAGATATCTAAACATGAAGATTAGTAGCATGTAGATAGGGGGAGATATATCGATAGGGAGAGTTATCTTTTCAAGGAATGAAAGAAAAAAGGAATGATAACGAAGATAAACAACAGATGCATGATGAAAAAGGAATCATCCCCAAGGCGAGATACCCTTTGTCGTTGATGTCAAAGGGGGAGAGTGAGAAACATTGATGAGGAGAAATGGTCATAGGGTTAGCATGGACATTGGAGCATCAATGTTTCCACCAATGCCAAAGGGGGAGAGTGAGAAACATTGATGAGGAGAAATGGTCATAGGGTTAGAATGGACATTGGAGCATCAATGTTTCCACCAATGCCAAAGGGGGAGATTTTTTGATAGTTGGTTTGGACAGGTGGCAAGACAGGGAAAGTAAAGGGAGTTGTAGCCTCCTTCTAGTTGGAGCTATAGAATCAGGAATTTGGAGATTCCTTCAGGTTGGATCCTAATAACTAAGTGGTTGTAGACACCTTCTAGTTGGATTTGGAGAACCCAGGGGGTTGTAGCCTCCTTATGGTTGGAGCTATAGAATCCAGGGAGTTGTAGCTTCCTTCAGGTTGGAGCCTATAAATAGGGGGTTGTAGCCTCCTTCCAGTTCTAGCTGGAGAAATCAACAGTTGGTGCTTCCTATGAATGAATTCTTGATATATATAAGAAAGAATTTTGTGGTTTTTTCCCATATGGGTTTCCAAGTAAATATTGGTGTACTATGTTCTTAATGTGATGTTGATGTGATGTTTCTTATGATTACATGCTTATGATATATATATTAAATGCAATCATAGATGATAAATTGATGATAAACTGTTGAAAATTGTTGATAAAGTGAAAGAATATATATTGTTGTTAAAAGTGGTATAAAGTGATGATCATACTGATTCACCCCCCCTCTTAGTATTCCAACAATTTTTGCATGGCAAATTCCAACCCTGGTGGGAAGTATTTTCATCATAATTTAGATACCATGGAGTACCCATGGAGATATTGAGAAGCAAGGATTAGATTTATAACAATATGTAGCATGAGGTTTATAATAAATAGTTATATATATTCCTCGAGTAGGTATAATTTTTTCAATTTATCATTGGATTATGGTTAAGCAATAAGTTGTATTATTTTCAATATATAGAGAAATAGATAAATTTCAGTCAAACAATTGTATTTGAGATTGGTTGAAATTCTCGGTGGCCTTGACAATCCACTAGTAATGGACATGGATGATACAAGTTCAAATCTCTAAGACAAAATTTTGATAAAACAATTTTATCTCATATTGAGTGAAAGTCGTGACCTTGTTTTAAAACCATGAATGGTATGCAAGGATGACATAGGTTCAAACTGGCCGTTGAAGAAGGTTTAATGGAACAATTGATTCCAATATTGAGTTACAATCCCAATGATATTGAAAACCAAAAATGACAATTTGGGTTGACCCATGTTTAAATATTGGTGTATAGGTAGTCATAGAATAGCCACACCCATGAAAGTCTCAATCGCCTTGATGACTAAAAAGAAACAAGCAAGGATGACCTATGTTCAAATTCTAGTGGAAAGGGTTTGTTGAAGTAATCATATCCAATATTTGGTAAAATCCTCAATGATTGCGATGATCCATCAATGATGGATAGAGATGACCCAATTTCAAATACCAATAAACATTATCTAGTAAAACCATTGCATTTGAGGCTGATTGAAATTTTAGTGATCTTGACGACTTGTGAATGAAAAGCATATATATCCCAAGTTAAAATGTTGGCAAATATGATCCAATAAAAATATTTCATTTGAACCCAAGTGAAACATTATATGACCTTGATGACCCACAAATGGAAAGTGTGAATTTTCATGGAAACTTCTCACAAAGAATCTAGCTAGTAAAAAAATCAAATAAATCTTGCAAGAGAGAAAAAAGGAAGAGAGACAAGCTTGAGAGAAATAATGAAAAGAATTATATTTACTTATGAGATAATAGTAAAAATACACATGATATACTCTACATGAGAAAACTGATGCACCATAGTAGTGATCTAGAGAGATGTGAGGACTCACTAACAGAATCTGGAGTGAACTACCACCTAGTCCTAGATAATTGATCGTGTGGTCACCAGTTAACTAGATAATCACAAGTGGAGTGAGAAGAGAATCTAGCATGAACAAGTGTGGCACCTTCCTAGTGATGATCCCAAGGTAAGTAAGCTCCCATGGTGATGATAATGAGGTATGCATGCAACACTTGGTTATAATATTGAAATTTCCATGCAAGACTCCACTCCACTAGTCTAAATGAGGTGTAACTGACTCAATACTGAAGAGGATGTGGCACCCTCATATAGGGGAGAATATCTTTGACGAGGGACTTCCTCAACATAGACTAATCAACCTAGGAAAAGAAATACCAAGTGAGTGTATAATATCTCCAACACCCCCTTTGAACCTAATAGGGTGTAAATGATGAATGGTTCTCGACAAATAAGGCCATGCTAGGTATTTTACACATCAAAATTCCTCACTTCGATAATGTCACATTCTCATTGTCATAAGTGTCGCAATTTTGTCGCAAGTGTCACATTCTCGTCACATAAGTGTCGCATTGAGAACTAAACCATGAGAACACTTGATACAACCCATAAAACATGTTAGAAGAAGAATCCCCATCATTTGACAGTCAGAACAAAGTGTTTTTCTATGAGAATTGGTCATCTTGGAAAATTTTGGAATATCAATGCTCCCCTGCTCATATATAGGGAGCGCTAGCACTCTTTGTCTATCTAAAAAGGAGTGTTGTAATGCTCTGTTTCCCATTGTAAGGGAGCACCAAATTGGTTGAGAAAATATTGCAAGAAATCCCATTTTTATCTAAAGACAACTATGGATGGATCGAGTTGGTTTAGCTCGAATCTAACCCTCAGGATACATCTAAGGGAGATATCACATCTGATGGAGTCATATCCTCAACTAATCCCAAATATAACCAATGTGGTTGAGCCTCTCAAAGACTATAAATGGAGGCATTCTCATGGTGAACATGAGGAGAAAATTATCAGCAAAGCATTGTTATTCTGATCGTGGATCTTTCGAGCAAGGGGTTGGAGGAGGAGGACTTGGAGAAACTGCTACAACATCATCTGAAGATTGTAAGTGTCTCTTTAAAGTTCTTATCAATATACTTGGCCTATTTCCTTCTAGTATGTGTTTACATGTACTTGTCTATGCTTATTTTAATCTTTCATAGATAGATTGATTTTGTCTAATCCATTAGAGTAGGAGATAGTTTTTTGTCTCTTGTTATCCATTGCAGGTACTATTCGAAACTCACATATTGGAGAAACGTGGACAAACTTATAAGGTGAATTACATCATACAATCCATCCTTCTCTCTTTTTAAATGGGCATAATTAATCTATATGAATGGCAATGTCCAAAGGTAGTTTTATTTCTTGGTAAAGGAGTCTGTACTCCAAGGGAATATTCACCTATCCGCAGGGGAATTATTCTATAACAGAAATTGGCGACTCCATTGGGGAGCTAAAATTTCAGTTTAGGTTCTTTCCTTGGTTTGTACTTTCTCTTGCCTATATTTAGATCCCATTTGCTGATTTAATCTATCCTTACATCTTTTTATCTTTTCATCTTTTCTAAGTTGTTTTGAAAAGTCTCTGATTGAATTTCCCTGAGTTTTTTAGCTTTTTGGGTTTTTCTAAAACTTGTCTCAGGACTAGAGCCCTCTCCAGTTTTATTCAAAGCATTGATAGCTTGATCAGTGCTCCCCCAGAGTTTGTTAGGTATCACTGTAGCACTCTGGTGCTGTGATTACCATAGCACCAATTTTTTCTTGCTTTGAAATATTGTTGGTTGTTTGCTTGCTGGGAATAGTTCTTAGGTATTTCTCTCTAAATCAGATCCTATTCTATCATATGTTGGCTCTTGTTTGACTTAAAACTTGCTTCTTTTCATTATTTTAGTCTTGATTGGGTTTGTGTTGTTTTTCCTTGTTGCAAAATCAACCATTTTTAAAACTTTGGTTTCTTTTGCTGCTCCTTTAGATTAAATGATTGATTGGAGGTTTTCATAAGGAAAGTCCAGAAGACTATTAAGTGTGATTGTTTTCTTTTTATTTTGTATCGATACTGTTTACTTTGTATTTGATCCCTTACTCAATTCCAGAAGACTATTAAGTGTGATTGTTTTCTTTTTGGTGTTTTTCTTTGAGTGAATAGTTTGTTCTTCTTTTGGTTTCTTATTGACTATTGAGAGTGTCTTTGTTTGCGTACTTTTGCTTCCTCTTTTCAAATCATAATAGTGAAGTCATTTTTAATTATTAGTTAAAGCAAGAAGCATTAGAAGAACTATTCAATTTACATTTGCAACCAAACAAAGAAATACATGTATGCATTGGTTTTAGATAATGGAAAGGATTTCTTTATAATTTGGAAATTGTTTGAATTCTTGTTGAGAATGAAATTGTATAAATGTTTTCATTATTAAGTGCTTGTGAGTAAAAGAAAATAAACTCTTTTCCTTCCTATAGTTATAATTTCATAGAAATTAAATTTTGTGTCTCATTCTTTTCATCTTTTTTGGAGTCGAGTATCAAACATCATCAGTTTCACTATCATTCACCTTTGTGTAACGAACAACCATGAAAATGAACACTAATTAAAATCAAACTAGAAAATTTATATTTTAAGATATTTACACCAACAATAGATTAGGATTAGATCATTGGAATAGGTTGTGAGAATAACTCTCCAAATCATTCAAGAAAAACTCAAAATCTTGCGATAGGGAGAGTAAATCCAATTTTCATATAAGCATAGCTGGGATCCACCTCTCACATAGGGGTTAAACACGAGGTCATGTTCAAGAGAGAAACATATATTATCCCTCCAAGTCTTAAGCATTCATATTAGTACAGTCGTATACTAGGGTTTATTCTTGAGGATTAACTATTTTCATTTGGTCTCAGAGCTTCGTGAATTGTAAATTCATTCGGGGTCCTCTTGAGTTTATCAGTCCACTTGTCCTCAGCTCTCTTGAAGAATTTCAAACTTTATATCCTGCCCATATGTTCATAATCGACTATCAATTGTACCTTCCCAGAGGTTGACTATGAGTTGGTATCCTTAGTAGACATAATATTTAATGTCCTTACACAAGGTGATGGTGAAGGGAAGTCTTTGTTATACCTGGAACAATGTTGGTCAAACTCACTTAGGCTCCTTGGAGGATAACCCATGGGTAAAACCATGAGGAAGCTTGCACCAAGGTGTAAGTCTATTAGGAAGTCCACCAATGTAACTGATACACCCGCTCATATCCTATCCCCTTCTCAATTTGATCATGCAATGTTGGATTTCATCACCAACTAGTATGTTCATTGAGAGAAGAAATTGTTTGCTTGTTGATTTTCTAGATTTTTTTAGTGAGTGTTGTTTATTTACTTTAGTTTTCCTTAAAAATTGGTATTTTGGTTGATAAAGGTTTTTGTAGATCACATAGGATTCAGCGGTCTCCTATTGAAGGATACAAACCCTTACCTCCTAACTCACCTGAAGACACTTACCGTGAAGAGGTTGAGAACCATTCAGACACTGGGAGTGTTGCTACTCCTTTGCTAGAAAATCCTGAGAGATCCTTAGTTACAATTGAGGAAGGTTCCACCATTCTTGTTAACCCAACTTTGCCAATTCCTCTCAGTCCACTCCTAGTTCGACTAGACTCCTCGGGTAACATTGTAGTAGAATACTATACTCGCCTACTGTCAAGGCCATATAATCACTTAAATATGGAACCAATACAACCAAATTTTAAGGAAGAATATGCTACCCATGTCCGTTCTGCTGAAATGGTATATCCACATCAAACTCCTGTTCGTTCTATATGGAGAACCCCATCAGTACAAGACCTTTATGAAAAAATTAATTTTATTCAATCGCCTTTTGATGGGTGTTCTATATGCACTAAACACACTAAAAACCCTTAATTAAATTGTCAACCCGGGGTAAGTAAACTTAGAGTTGTAGAAAAATATATGCCAAGGTAGAAGGGATGGTAGTATTATAGTCTAACTAAGGAAGTGGCTATCTAAGGGCTAATCTACTCAAGCAAACACTATTAATGATCAAACTCTACTAAGCAACTCAAACTATGTACCCTAAGTAACCATTGAACGAAGGATCGATGGATAGTTCTAAGAAAGAAAATGGAAACCCTACTTAAAGAAAACTAGTTCATTCATAACAATAAGAAAAAGAAAACTATTCATCTAATAAGCAAATAACAACAACAAATTACTTGTAATTAACCTACTTAAATTCAATAAGAAACTATCCTGTGAAAGCAAGCAAATAAACAAGCAACTACACTATCAAAGCAAGAATAAGAAAGTAAGCAACTAACCTATTAAAGAAAGTAAACAACTAACTAACCTAGAATAACTTCTACAACAAGTAAACTAATTAAAACTACTCAATAAGCAACTAACTAAGCTAAGAAACAAGTGAACTCTATTCTCAATTTAAATTTCACAACTATTTCTAATTTACAGAAGGGAATCTACTAAATTGAAAGCAAGAGGAATTAACAACTAATCTTTAATCTAAGATAAGAAAACTACTCTTTAATCTACCAAATCAAGAAGACTATCTATCCTACAACATCAAGAAAACTAAATTCTAGTCTATGAAAACGCAAATATAGTGTTGATGGTTGTGTGAATGTCTCTGGTGTCTTATAATATCACGATGGAACTTAATAATGAAAGATAATTCAAGAGGGATAAACTCGATATTGACTTCAATAGAAAAGTGAAAAGTGTGAATTAGGCAATCCAATGAGAACTTAGCCATTACAGAAACAACATCAATTACCCTGCATATCCATGTGATTATTACTCATGCATTAATCATCAATGGTTATAAAGAGATTATGAAATTCAATTGCACTCTATACTATGTAAGAAAACTCATAACTAAATTCAATCATTAACTACAAATTGAAATTGCGACCTAAATCTAAGAAAGAAATTGCATGAAGTGAACTAAACTAGTTATAGTTGACAATTCAAATTGCAAAAAAATAAATGCTTATAAACAGAAATTAAACATTATTCTAGCATATGACAAGTAATGAAAATGAGTAAACTAATTAACAACTAGATAAGAAAAAAATAAACAGTAATTGGATAAGCAATCTAACAATGAAAACTAGAACTAATACTATCCATCCACCGAAACTCTATCAAAGAAAGAATGAATTAAAATTCTGTTCTAAAACTCTGTTTTAAACTCTATTTTAAACTTGAATTTAAATTTTGTTTCAACATAAAGAAAGCCTAGTCTATCATCTAATCACACATGGGGTTAGTGTCTAAGATTGCAAGATTGCTTCTACTAACTAAAGAGTCATTTCATGTTAACAATATTCCTTATATAAACCTGCAAAACTAAATTAAACCAATTAAATTATAAACAACAATTTATATAACAAAGAAGCAAAATGACAATTCATGAACAGGAAAAGAAATAAAAAGACATCTACGCTATCTAATTCATAAGAAACCTCATAGGATAGTTACCTAGAATGCTGGTGGCCCCCCCAACAAGTCATGGTCACTCTTCAAACGCACACCATGAACTTCAAGAAAGCAATTTAACCATTAAAACTAAAAATGCAGGTTTTACACAATTCTGGCAAAATAACAATAAAAATTGTGTTTCTCTCTAACTCTCTATTCATGAACTTCTTAACTATTGTGTGACCACTGAGGTGGTATTTATAATATTTACAAAATGAGAGTTCGACCACTGGAGGGTCAATCCTCTTCTAAAAATAGTAAATTTCATTTAATATGCCCTAACTGCCGAAATGAGGTGAGCCAATAATCACTCAAAATAACAACCCAAATCGAGTTGTCAAGAGTTCAGTAGATGGAGGCCACAAGCACGAGAAAAACCCATGTCTCTGATTCACCCATCACTAGATGCCAATACCATAACCGCCAAATTGCCCATCGTTTTTATGCAGGATGGAGTGTCGGACGAAGTGCTAGACTGAGTGCAGGATGGAGTACCGAACTGAGTGCCGGAAACAAAAAAAAGCTGCGATTTTTTCCTGTGATACCAAAAAATGCAAATTAGAGTCCTGGAAACATAAAAACATAGTAAATTACACTCAAGATCACCATAAAACATGAATTATGCATACCTGGTATGGATCATAGTGTTTTGGCACAAAATCCCTTCAAAAACTTCTTCAAAACATGAAAACGCTTATATACATTCGGCAAAAGTATCTAATTAATGTCATAAAATTGATCATATCATGGGCCCAACATAAACCCCACACTTATGATTTTGTAGGTCCCATTGCAAACAAAAAATAAATTTCCCTTCATGACTAAGCTTGCTGAGGAGGATCAACTTTAGAAGCTTCTCCTTCTTGCTGTGAAGACTTTGACTTATGCTTCTCCTGTTGCTTCAGTTGTGCTCTGAAGCTGCAGTTGGATTTGGTCATCTCATCAACCAACCACTGAAGGGATTTTACCTTTACTTGGAGGACTACATTATCGTGGTGAATATGTGTGTCTATTGTATTCCTTTCTTCCAACTGTTGCATAAGCTGGAAATTCTCTTTTTGTAGCTTCTCAATGGTTGGGGAGGAATCAGTGATCTCATAGGAAGGCTTAGACCCTTTGAAAGATGTGGACAATTGTTGGATTACTGAGAGAGGGGAGGGGGGGGGGTGTGAATCAGTAATAGCATAATTATAATCCTTTTTCTTCAAATATTATATCAATGTAGAATTATTATCCAATAATGCGCAGTAAGAAATAAACAGTCACACACATACATAGTATACCAATCTTTTACGTGGAAACCCAAATCGGGAGAAAACCACGGAATGCTTTTTCTTATATGTCTTGAAGAATTACATTCATTGGAAGCACCAACTTCCTTTGTTTTCCAGCTACAACTGGAAGGAGGCTCCAAGCCCCTAGTTTCTCAGGCTACAACCTGAGGGAAGCTCCAACTCCCTAATTCTCTAGATACAACCAGAAGGAAGCTACAACCCCCAATGTTCTCTGGCTACAACTGGAAGGTGGCTACAACCACCTGTCCTTGCCCTGTCCTACCACCCTGAAGTAGAAGTAGAATGATGGAACCACTGTCACATTATCACTATGAGATATACCGTTGTAAACTTGTACTAATAAATCTGAACCATGCATCAACCTGTACCTCAACCTGTAATCAACATGTACCTCAACCTATAATCAACCTGTACCATAAACAAGTGCATCAACCATGCACCAACCTGTAATCAACCTGTACCATAAACAAGTGCATCCAACCATGTACCAAGTATGTACCAATCA
>ML778852.1:203719-229585 GCA_009831015.1 Picea engelmannii | reverse complement strand
ACCTTTTAAAATCTCTTAAACCACTTTTATTACTTTGACCTTTTGGGGCTTCTAGATGACATATGAGGGTCCTCCAACTTCGTAAGGCCATAACTCTCAAACCGTGAGGAGTTATGTGACATTATACATACCACCAGAAATGGTATGACATGTACTATCCATATAGAATAGTATTATCTGAAAATATATCATAACTCATACCATTACCCATCAAACAAACTTGGGTCCATTACCCAAACTCGGGGTCTCCAACTTCTCATGACCATAACTCTCTAACCGTGAGGAATTATGTGACGTTCCACATACCACCGGAAATGACATGATAAACACTATCCATCTAGGATATTTTCCCTGACAAATTCACTTTCCTTCATCTCATTATTCCACAATTAAGCATGGGTTCTATTACTCCACAAAGCATCTTCTCGTGAGGGCTTTCACCATAAGGGGACCACTTTAGAGTTCATCCATATTTACTTATTATCAACAATGAAAAAACAATAATGAGTCATATTTACATCAAACAATATTGGGTCCATTATCCAAACCTTTGTGCTATGGGTCTTTCTTCAAGGGTTGACAGCAATGACAACCAACCTTAATCAACAATCTCCCCCTTTGGCATTGATGGCAACACTCTGATGCAACACTGAAATCATATCACTCATGCTCCCCCTGGAACCATGCCTTTGTCCTCTATATTTTATAAATATGCTCCCCCTGGAACCATGCCTCTGTCCTCTGCATCTGATAAATCTGCTCCCCCTGGAACCATGCCTCTGTCCTCTGCATCTGATAAATCTCTCCCCCTTTTTCATCAATGGAAAAGGTATCTTTCCATCCAGGGATGCTCCCCCTGACAGACTGTCCTCTTATGGTGCTTCCTCATGTACATATAAGACATATAAGATAAGCATTCAAAAAGCATTCATTTTTGGAGTAGAAATAACTCCAAGTCTTTGGTGAAGATATTCAAAAGCTTCCCATGGAAGTGGTTTTGTTGTTGAATATTCCTTTGATTTGAACCTGGTATTTGTTTGCTTTCCTTGTTGGCAATGCTTGCACAAAGTGTTGGTTGTTTTCGTGATCTGGGGCATTTCTATGATTTCTTCACTTTTTCTGACTTTGACAAGGTTATCAAAATGCATGTGACCCATTCTTTTGTGCCATATCCAACTTTCATCTTCCTTTCCTAGACAACACTTTTCATTTCCAATTTCGCTTAACACATATATGTTCCTTGAATTTCTTGCAGCTGTAGCGACCAATTTCCCTAAACCTTCTTTTCTTATCTCACATTTTTGTGAATCGAAAGTAACTTTATGACCTTGGTCACACATTTCACTCGCACTTAAAAGATTGTGTTTCATATCTTCTACTAGTAGAACATAGATGCAGAAGTTGAGATTATATTATTGATAACAAAGATGCAGGAGTTAATCATCCTTCAGATCAGATTATTGGAAACAAAGATGCAGGAGTTGAGACTAGAATAAAAATCCATTCACCAGAACAAATACACCTAGCACTCTTATCTACAATTGAACCAAATTGTTTTGAAGTAGCCAGCAAGGATGAATTTTGGAATAAGGCCATGGATGAAGAATTGGATCAAATAGAGAAAAATGACAACTCATTGATCCATATTCATCAATTCATCATATCAATGATCCATCTTTATCAATTGGTTTCCACTTGGACATATATCATTCTCATCAAGGGCATCATATCAATTGGTTTACACTTGGACATCTATCATTCTCATCAATGCATATTCATTGTTCATCAATCATCAATCAATCAATTACTTGACATCAATCAAACCAAACCATTTACATGAATGACATATGATCCAACAATATCCCAAATAATCAAACCATTGGCATCAATGACAACATGATCCAACAATCTCCCCCTTTGGCATTGATGGCAATACCAACATTGATGTCAACGCCAATTACCAATTATTGATGTCAACATGTAGACAAGGCATGCTCTTCATCAATAGTCAATGTGACTATCTCTCCACATCAATCTCTCCCATCAATAGACATCAATCACATCAATTTGATTATCTCTCCCCCTTTGACATCAATGGCAAAGGTCCATTCTCCTCTTGGGGCTGCTCCCCCTGTCTTGTTTCCGCTGAATAATCTCTCCCCTTTTGAACAAGGGATATCAATCTGATGTAATGATGAAAATAAATTTCTCATGCTCCCTCTATGACCATCGCTCCCCTTGGAATTATGCCTCTTTGCTCTTTCTTCAAATATAGGTCTCTTTTCTAGGTATGTATCTGATAAATATCTCTTCCTAGAATCATGGGAAGAAGAATGACTCCCCCTAAGGGTATGTCTCCCCCTATCTTCTCTGTAAGATGAACAATATGCTACCATATGATGATCCTTGGACTTGTTCATGCATCAAACTTGTGCTATACCATTCATCATGAAAAAAAATATATGTCAACAATGAAATAGAGAATCATGAACAGTATATCCACCAAGTGCATCATGTACCAAAATGTGCCCACCATGCACAACACCCATGTACATCAACAATGTGCCAAAAGATATCATCCATGAAATGTATCCACCATATGCCAACATGTGCATCTACCAACATGCCAACATGTGCGTCTACGAATTATGCCAAACATGTGCATCCACCAATATGCCAACCATGTGCATCTACCAACATGCCAAACAATGTATCATATCACTCATGATACGTCTCCATCATGAACCAAGTGCCACAATCATGTATCAAACAAATACCAATGTTTTGAAAATCAAGTAATACCATATATGAGTGTACTACTATGCACCAATACCAAAAAATGATGAGTCCCATACATGTATGCCAAGTCCTCCATAAAACATGTGCCAATCATCCAACCGTATGTCTCAACATGTAGCACGATCCATATGAAAAATGCATGCACCATGATATCAACATATGCTTCCAATAATACATCATAAGATATACCATCCATGTACACCACCATCATCACAAAATGATTAATCCCAATAGATCAACATCAATCCATACTCTTGGGTTAGTGCCATGCACTTAATATTTTTTTTTTTTATACCATTGTGTGATCTCACTATGAAAATCTGTAGAAAACAGTGTCAGAACCTACAATAAACAATGTCAGACCCTGGAACACAGAGTTATACCATCACATCAAACTCCAAGCCATGTGCATTTCCTTTTTCCCAAGGCTTTTCAACATACACGTGGTCTGCTGTACAACTGAGAGCATGTGTATGTGACCTATTCAAGGTCAGCACGCATGTACATGCGACTGTCACCACTATTACCTGCGTGTGCCTTAGTAAATGAAACGACAAGCACTATCCATATAGGATATTTTCCTTGACAAATTCACTTTCCTTAATCTCATTATTCCACAATTAAGCATGGGTTCTCTTACTCCACAAAGCATCTTCTTGTGAGGGATTTCACCATAAGGGGACCACTTTGGAGTTCATCCATATTTACTTCTTATCAACAATGACAAAAAAATAATGAGTCATATTT
Organism: Picea engelmannii; assembly: GCA_009831015.1. Lineage (NCBI taxonomy): Eukaryota > Viridiplantae > Streptophyta > Pinopsida > Pinales > Pinaceae > Picea > Picea engelmannii. Next base: position 226,039 of record ML778852.1, on the reverse strand, counting down.
ACATCAAACAATATTGGGTCCATTACCCAAACCTTTGTGCTACGAGTCTTTCTTCAAGAGTTGACATCAATGACAACCAACCTTAATATACACTCACCCTATACACAACCAACCCGCGTGTACATGCACCCTATACACAGGCAGCCCGCATGGGCATAGGGTTTTCTGTGAATCCGAGAATTTTGCCGTCAAGATCTACGACATTGCTGAAACTTTGATGCGTCCATGAGATCCTCCTCTCGCTCTCTTCCTCAGAATAGATCTTCAATCATGCTCAAGAGATCCACACCAATAGGATGCTCTTACAAGAAGCTCTCCATCAATACTCCAAAAGATGTTCACAAGAAGCTCTCCATTGATCCACAAAAAAGGATTCTCACCAAATGTACATTTTACAAGAGATCCTAGCTTCTTATTTATACTTTCATCTTCTAGGTCTATTAACCCATTTTTAGGTTACTTAACCCATTTCTAGGTCACTTAACCTATTTTCCTTATTTTAGGGTTAACCACTTTCCATGAATAGAAAGTTCTCCAATACTTTATCATTTAAATATTCCTTCTTGATTTTGTCACTTCATTTTATCATTTAAATAATCTTTCTTGATTTTGTCACTTTACTTTATCATTTAAATAATGATTTATTCTTTTCAAGCACTTTGACTTCTTTGACCTTTGGGGGCTTCAAGCCTTCATACGGGGGTCCTCCAACTTCATAAGGCCATAACTCTCAAACCGTGAGGAGTTATGTGACATTCCACATACCACCGGAAATGGCATGACAAGCACTATCCATCTAGGATAGTTTGACCAACAACTTCATTGATCTTCATCTCATTATTCCACATACAGGCATGGGTTCTCCAACCATTCTCCTAGGATAACTCAATCCATAAAGCGTCTTCCCATGAGGGCTTTCACCATAAGGGGACCACTTTGGAGTTCATCCATTTGTGCACATTATCAACCATGATAAGACAATAATGATTCATCTTTGGATCAATTCACCACTGCATCATATATATCAGCTATGCATCATGTATCAATGACAACTTATTGATCCATCTTCATCAATGCATCATATCAATGATAAATCTTTATCAATTGGTTTCCAAGTGAAGTGATGAGTGTATTATAATTCAAAGTGAATACAAAATAAATTATTTCAATAATAAAAATAATGGAGAAATTAGAAGTGGACCCAACCCTAAAATAAGGAAAGTGGGCCAAGTGACCTAGAAGATGTTTTTAAGGAAGCTACTTGGAGAGTATAAATAAGAGGCAAGGCTCTCTCATTTGAAATGTACATTTGGTGAGAATCCTTTTTATGGATCAATGGAGAGCTTCTTGTGAATATCTTTTGGAGTATTGATGGAGAGCTTCTTGTAAGAGCATCCTATTGGTATGTATCTCTTGAGCATGATTGAAGATCTATTCTGAGGAAGAGAGTGAGAGGAGGATCTCATGGACGCATCAAATTTTCGGCAATGTCGGAGATATTGACGGAAAAATTCTTGGTTTCATAGAAAACCCTATGCCCACACAGGTTGTTTGTGTATAGGGTGCGTGTACACGCGGGCTGGCTATGTATAGGGTGAGTGTACACATGGGATGGCTGTGTATAGGGTGAGTGTACACGTGGGCTGACTGTGTACAGGGAGCATGGAGTGGATAAAATCATGGAGATTTTTGTTTGAGCTGGTGCCAAGCTCTTGGATGATGAGGCAGGTTCCAGATCTGCATTTTATGGCTTAGATGTATCATTGAGACACTGGTATGGTTACATTATTTTCTTGATGAATATTATTGTTTGATGTGTTGTGAATGCTTGGGGAATTCTTGGTATGGCTTCTATGATGTGGCTCAGTTTGGTTGATTTGGTTGATGGAGTGACCAGCACTCTTGTGATTCAATAGTGACATGATTGCTATGGTATACTAGTTATTTATACATGATTGAGATAGCATTCATATTGATTTATTGTGGAGCATGAGTAAGCTATTGGAGAGCTTGGATGTGTTGTGACTGGCTGTGGGTCAATTTGGACAGTGGAAGACAAAAGAAAAAGTGATTGCAGGTTGCAGAGGATCTGAGCATGTGAAGAAAAGAAAAACCCTAGTTTCTTAGAAGCATACGCTTATTTCATTATACATTGGCCACGTTCACACGCGGGCTATAGTGAGCCAAATCATGTGCACACATGGGCTGCACTACTGACAGGTCGCGTACCTGTTGACAGATTGATATCTATTGAGGATTGTTGCCTCATCTCAGTTGGTGCTGAGGATGTAAGCTGAGTCGTGCATTATAGAGCAGGTGCTCTTACAGAGTTGTACTCTATTCAGTTGTTGCCGATAAACCCCAACGATTGTAGTCCGTAATAAAAAAAAAATTGTACATACATCTTGTGTTCTTTGTGTTCATTGTGATGATGACTTATTGATGATATATTTCTGATATATGTTGTTGATATGTGCTCACATATAACTGGTTATAAATGGTAGCAATGGGTAATGAATAAATGTTGAATGCTAATTGATGAGTTTTTTTGCAAGAGGGAAGTTTTTGGAAAAAGAGCCCCACACTCATTCACCCCCCCCCCCCCTCTAAGTGTGGTAGGTGTGTCCAACAACAATCTATCATTCTTAGGATCTGGGGTAGTCATTGGTAAAGCAAGAGTAATAGGGGGTTGATAAGGAGAGGTAGGTTCTGATTTTATCTTTCTTTGGGGCACTAATTCATTCGCAGAAACTTCCCTAAGTCTCTTGTGAGGGTTCTCAAGATCGAAGGACACTTGGATAGGGTCCGAAGTAGGTAGGGGTTTTGCATAAGGTTTTTCTCTTGTGCTTCGAGTACTCTTTTGAAAGGGCCCTTTATCAAATCGATTGGCTCCTCTCCTATTTGTGGGAACTATAGGAAAGTCTTGTTGAATCACTTCTTTGACATTTTTCGGTGTGGGATCAAGAGATATTGAAGGCATCTGAAGATTAGCAATAGGCTTCCTTTGATGTTTACTCTTGGTCTTTTTATCCGATGAGGATACAAGGGTGTCAACAAGATTTTTGAATTGTTACGGTAAATAAATAGTTTGTGAAAGGGGGCTTGGAGTCGTTGGAGAGAGGGGCTTGGATGGAGAAATGGCCCTTAAACCAAGTGTCTTTTTGCCAATCTTAATTGTCAAGTGAGGGTTTGCAAATTGATAGATGAATGCATCCCAAGTTTGCCTCTGTTTCTCTAATTCGGCTAGGACAAGGAGTTTGATTAGGACATGGTGAAAGAGGCTATTGTGGGGGTTAGTTACATTCTTATTCACTTGAGAGGACATATTTTCCAAGCTCTTTAGAAAGTAGAAAGGAAAATTCAAAGGTTTGTTGAACTGAAAATGAGCTAGCAATCTGAAATGGAAGGCTTTGAAAGTGGAATATATACCTTCGCATGTGATCAACCTGGTGATGACTATGAGAGGGTTGATCAATTCCTCTTTTATCCATTCCCTGGAATATCCTTTTTCTCCTAAGATGTTATGGAATTCAGGCTTAAAAACCCTGTTATAACTTGAGCACAACAAGTGGTGGTTTTTGAACCATCTATCTCCCATTCTCGGAAGCTTCGTGGCTGCAACAATGGACTCTTTTGAGACCCCAAAAGTGAGAGACCCCATGCATGTTGTCTTCCCATCGAAACCAAGGGAAAATTGCACAGAGATTACATCATCGTCGCCCTAGAAGTGGGATAAAAATGGCCCCCAACCTGCGCACAAAAACACCTCTCTGCATTGTGCAAACTCAGGAATGGTGAAAATATCTACATAGGAAGAGGGTTCATACCTCTTGGGCATTATGATGAGGTGAAGAAATAAACAAAGGATAAATTCACCAAGAGAGGGTGCGATCGGTCCAAGGAATGGCACGAATTGAGCAAGGGCCGAGCACAATTTGAACAGGGGAAGGAATAACAGAGGTTGAGCGTGTTCTCTAAGACAGGGGCAAGGAAAATGGTAGAGGTGAATTGGGATAGAGGTGAATGCACCTAGGGTGGATTTGGTTGCACACATGCGCACATGAGTTGCCATGTTTGGGAAATTTTGAATTCAAAGACACATTTTTGGGGGCAAATGATGCACAGTTAGATCAATGTCTAAAGTTTTCATCCTCACTCTTAATTTCTTGCAACTAGTTCAATCAAATGTCATTGATTCCTAGTTACCTGGAATTGTGGACAGGTACTGGTATGTAAATTCATATGGCACTTTGTTCGACACCTCATACGACACTTCATACAACACCTCATACATCACTTCATATGACACCTCTATGTTAAATACATTTTTACCTCCTGTAATGGATACCCTGCAATATTGAAATGTTTTTGACAATCACAGTGGTTAAGAGAAGAGGTAGAATGATCCCTTATTGTTGATTTTTCCACCATGCTCACTCAATATTCTTGCATAGGACATGTAAGGTTAAACCTACAATGTACAGTTTGTAATAAAAAATAAACCAATAAAGTGGCATGTTAAGTATATGTTCAACAATTTATAGCACATAGGAGTTTAGCACTTCAAAAATAAAATGATTGTTGATGCAATAACCTGTATCATAAAAATAATACAAAAATTCTTACAAAGATTTATTTCTCTAGGCATTGATTATTTCTCAACTCATGAACCCATCCCCCACACCTAAGTATTGTGACACCTAATAATCAAAAGTATAGGAAACTAGTCAGGTCCCCCAATAGCCGAAGATTTATAGTATATCAAGTGTAAAGATAAATTTCACAGATTGTTCTGACGAGACGGTTAGAAGATGGCCCCATCTATAGGATAAGAGACCCTATATATAGATAAGAAGAGGTAGGCAAGAGAGTTTCAAGATAGTCTTAGAGTTAGTTCCCAATGGAAATTTTATGGAGTTCATTAACCTTAGCTTAACCATGCATACTTCATGTCATCTTTTTATGCAAGTAATGTCGTACATCAGGACAAGTTTAATTTTATTATTTATTTTTTTGTCAGATTACCATCCTTGCTAGGTAGAATGCCACGTTGCCAGCAAGCCTATTCAGTACTCCGACGGGTTTCCCTAGTCATACCGCAGGCCAGTACCTGTTGCTAGCAGACCTATTCAATATCCCGATGGGTTATCCTCTTACACCCTCAGAGACTGGCCCTCTATCTTTTAAGATTTTAGTATAATATTGCTTTATGCAAGAAGATGGGGGGGCAGCTCTGAAAACAACTTTTTCTTTCTTTTTTCAATTGGGATGGTATTTATGTTAGAGGATGACTTTCAATTATATCACTTAGTTATTTTCCCGATGTAAGGGGTACTTAAGCGGACGTGGCCTATCTAAAGATATTATATAATCAATCTATTTAGTGTGTAGTGGATGGTACCATTGAGAAAGAACAGAAAGGTATCTCTAGGCTCAACTCACTTTCTTATTTTGTAGTTATTGTGATGTTTCCATGACTAGCCAGTAGTTATACCTCCTTGTTACTCTTTAATAAAGACACTTTACTCACTTACTCAGGTTTCTTGGAACAAAATTTACGAGAGACCTCTAAGCTTGATGGTTATATAGTGGTGAAGAATTTCAAGAGAAACTGCTTTGGAATGCCTTAAGAAAATGAAAATTTTTGGAAGAATATGGCTAATTACAACAATTCAATATTCATTTGATGCTTAGCAGACAACAAAATTCAAGTGTAACAATGTTTTGAAGAAAAATCCTTCTTTTATATTTCCTTGAAACTGTCTACTCCTGGTGAAATAAATACTTATAGAAATATCTAGAATTGCTTTATTAACAAAATTCAAAAACTATTTACATATGTACAGTAGAAAATTCAATAAGATTTTCAAGAACAAGGGGAGACTTCCCCATCTACTAAGGCCAATGACTTGTCAGTTGACATGACCTGTAGAAAATCCTCTTTGGAAATGGGCTTATGTTAAAATTTGATTTGGTGTCCATTTGCTACAAAGGAGACTTGTCCATCGTCAGTTGTTTTGATTTTTACAGCTCCATTGTCATATACAGTGTCTACCTCGTAAGGTCCCAACCACCGGGTGGTGAGTTTTCCTTTGAAGGTTTTGAATCGAGAGTCAAACAACAAATCCCAATCACCAGGTTGGAAGTGTTTCTTCTTAATAAACTTGTCATGCCACTTGCTCCTCTGGTTTTGGACTAATATTGTTCATTTGATGGAATCTTTCTTGATCTCATCCAACTCATTCAATTGTAGGGCTCATTACTTCTGAGCCTCATCCAAGTTTAATCCCAATTCTACAGCAATACGAAAGGTCCTTACTTGGAATTCTATTGGTAGAAGTACTTGTTTCCCATACACTAGCTCATAAGGGGTATGCCTAGTGGTGTTTCTCCAGGTGGTCTGGTATGCCCACAAAGCCTTTGGAAGCCTATCAGTGCAATCCTTGTGATGTAATTGAACAATCATGGTTAGGATAGCTTCCAAAACTTTGTTCCTATATTCTACCTGACCATTGGCTTACGGGTGGTATGGAGAAGATTTACAATGTTTAATCCCATATTTCTCTATCAGCTCTCTCATCAAATTGGAAGTGAATTGAGTTCCTTGGTCTGTAAAAATTTCATGAGGGACACCAAAGCGGGTAAATATGTCTTCATAGATGAATTCGACAATAGACTTTTATGTAGCCCTGAATAGGGATTTTTCCTCTACCCACTTGGTGACATAGTCCATACAAACCAAAATATATTTCTTTTTACAAGACATGGGTGAAATTGGTCGTACAAAGTCAAGGGCCCATTTTTCGAAGGGTTCTATCATAACTTGGGCACGCAAAGGAATTTTGTCATATGACGTACTTCTTCCTATCCTTTGGCAACTATCATAACTTCTCACATACTTGGTAGCATCTTTGAAAATTCTAGGCTAATAGTAACTTGAATGTAGCACCTTATATGCTGTGTGTTTGTCAGAAAAATGACCACCACATGGTCCATCATGACAACTTCGTAGTATTTCTGGTACCTCATCCTCTCAGACACATCTGCGAATAATCCAATCAGGACCTATGAAAAAACGGTCATAGCCAACCCAAGAGTAATTAGCACTATGTGTAATAATTTTACACTTTTCATGAGGTGACAAATGAGATGGTAACTTCCTAGTAGCCAGATAGTTTTCCATATCCGCAAACCATGGGGTATTGACAGAGAGGGAAAAAAGGTGCTCGTCTGGGAAACTATCATCTACAGGGATATCATCATCATCCTCATTTTTTATTCGTGAAAGGAAATCATCTACCACGTTATCCTTTCCAAGTTGGTCAAGCATAGTGATATTAAATTCTTGCAATAATAGGAGCCACCTAGTCACTCAACCATTAGTTATGGGTTTATTCATGAGAAATCTAATGGAGGAATAATTTTTATGTACGAATAGTTTGTAACCTGTAATGTAATGAAGAAACTTGTTGATAGCATGAAAAACTAACAAGAATTCCTTCTGAGTAACTGTGTAGTTTAACTTGGCAAGGGACAAGTTCTTTCTCATAAAATAAATGGCATAGGACTGTTGGTCCTCTTTCTTCCCTAACACTCCTCCTATTGCGACATTAGAGGCATCAGTGGATATATGAAATGGGAGAGTCCAATTGGGCCCTCTAAGAACTGGTGCCACAGACAACTTAGCTTGCAGGGTTTCAAAGGCAGTTTGACATTGCTCAGTCCAAACAAAATCAACATCTTTTATTAACAATCCAAACATAGGTGCAACAATCTTTGTAAAATTTTCAATAAATCGTCAGTAATATCCGGCATGTCCAAGAAATCTTCTCACCTCTTTATGAGTCTTGTGGGGTGGAAGTATGATGATGCCCTCAATATTTGCAGGATTGACTTTTATCCATTCATATGAAACATGATGTCCTAGAACCACTCCTTCAGTTAACAACATTTTACATTTTACATGACTTAGAGATAGGTTCATTTCTTGGCATTTGATAAGAAATTTTTATAATTTATCTATGGATTCTTGGTAAGTGTTGCCATAAATTGTGAAGTCATCCATGTAGACCTCCACACAATCATGAATAAGATCGAAAAATATCCCTAGTACTGCTCATTTAAATGTGGGAACAACGTTACACAATCCAAATGGTAAGACCCTATAGGCATAGGTGCCCCAAGGACAAGCAAAGGTAGTCTTGTCCTAGTCCTTGGGTGCTATGAGAATTTGATTGTACTCGTTGTACCCATCTAAGAAGGAAGAATACTTCTTTCCAGACAAGGTATCTGGAACTTGGTCAATGAAAGGAAGAGGAAATTAATATTTCATAGTGGCTTTGTTAAGTTCCCAAAAATCGACACAAATTCTCCATTTCCCAGTCACTTTCTTTGGAACCACTACAAGTGGGGATACCCACTTACTGTCAGAGATGGGATAAATAAATCCGACATTTAATAACTTTTGTATCTCCTCCTTTACTATATCTTTAAGTGTTGGTTTCATCCTTCTCTGGGGTTGCCTAACAGTTGTTACCTCCCCCTAGGTATATATGTGATGGATACATGTGTCAGGGTGTATACCCTTCATGTTAGTGTATTCCTAGGTGAATGCTTCTGATTTTTCTTTAAGGATACTTACCAATTGTTTCTGTTGGTCAACATCTAGCCCAGAGTTTATATGTAAACATTTCCCTGGACTAATCTCGTAGGGCATAGTATAAGACATTGCAGACTCATATATATCAAAGATAAAATATGTTGAAGATAATATGGATGGGTCCAATTGTTCCTGAAATTCCTCCCCAAACATGTACTCAAATTGGGGAAAATATTGTGGAAAATCCACATATGTGATAGCAGAAATAAACTGGTTTAGCACATTTTCCATTGTGTGCTCCTGAAGTACCCAAGCATGGTCACTTGGCAATACGGGTTCTTCCCATTCCTCATTCTCGTATGGAAATTCAAGCCACCATAGATTATCCATGATAGGTTGAGCTAGAGGGTAAATGGTGAGCTTCTGGATAGAGAGTCCATTTGATATGGTCATTTATCCCTCTCTACAACCAATAAATGCATTGGTTGTAGCTAGACAAGGTCTTCCCAAAATGATGGGATGGCCTTTGGTAGGATCCTTTGAGTGAATGACAAGAAAATCTACTGGGTACTCCCATGAGGCTAAAGTAACCATGATATCATCTAAAATTCCTTCAGTTATAACACTGGTCTTATCTGTAAATTCCAAAATGGTTGGGGTAGGCCTAAGAAGAGGTTGTAACTATAATTTTTCCAAGGTAGTAGCGGTCATAACATTGATCGTTGCCCCTAGGTCTATGAGAGTGTTTCCAATGGAGTCCTCATTAATGTTTATGGTCACTATGGGTTTTCTTGGGTTCCCATATTTTTCTATCTTTGGCTTCTCTGATATGTATTCAAAAAGTCGTCCTATCAAATATACTATAGGAGGGTCCTTCTGCTTCCTACTTGGCTTCTTAATGCACAATTCTTTGACTACCTTACTATATATTGGAATGTATTTAATGGCTTGAAGCAAGGGAATATTGACACAAATATTCTTCAATTAATTCAAGATGTCAAATTCTGGTTGGGTGGTAGGTTTCTCGATTACCAATCTGTCTGGATAAGGAGGGGCCTTCATAATTTGTGAAGGTTCATTTTGGGGAAGCTTGGGTTCTTGGTTTTTAGGAATAATAACATCTTCCCACCTAGTGTCATCCGTGGGTTGTTTGGTGGTTTCTTCTTCTTCTTCTTCCTCTTGGATGACTACTGAAGGCCTCTACCTGTCCAGAACTTTTCCCGATCATAGTTGAATTTCCTGTAATGGAATAGGGGTAATGGCATATGTCGGGAAGGCCTACATCTCAACATTGTGAAGAGGTTGAGAGGGATTATTATTGGGATTGGGAACTAGTTATGCCGGTAATAATTTCAGTCTTTGAGAGCTTGTATTCTGATATTGTAGCGGTTGTTGTTGTGGAATAGGAGGTAAAGGTGGTGGAACAAAACCTGGCAGAATTTGCAGAGTGTTTGGTGGAAACTGAGGATAAGGATGGTTGGAAATAGGCACATATGGAGCTTGAGGGTTTCCTTGGTTTTGTCCTCCTCTCCATCCTTGAAGCCAAGTATGTTGATATTGTGTAGACCAGTTTTTCCAACCTTGTGAGTTCCACTGTTGTTTTTGTTGATAATAGGGAGGAACTTGAGATTGTAGATCTGGGTATGTGGGTTGGTTCCTAGGCTACCATGGCCTCCTAGGTGCATAATAAGACTCCCCAAGATCTCCACTCCTATATATGGCTAACAAACCGGGAAATGATGGACATTTCTCAGTTGAATGGTCTTCTGTGAAGAACCCACAAAATGAAATGTTATCTAATTGGAATTCCCTTAAGGAATGCTTCCTTCTGCATCTTTGGCAATATATGCACATTGCTACATTTTCCTCCTCCTGTTTCTTTTTAATCTTTAGGGTGTCCAACTGGGAACCTATTGTGCTTAATATATCTATCTTGAATTTCTCTAAAAGGTTCCCTATCTCTACTCTCATGATACCACCTGAACTAACTGGTTTTAAGTTTCTATTATAAGGGTCCCGAACATTCTTTCATGTTTTGACTCTACTCCTTGAGTAATTTTTACACATTTCACATATTTCAAAAAATGGTTTATGGGAGATGTCACCTAATGCCATCAGGTTAAGAATCTCTAGATATTATTTTGAAATTCCCTTAAGGAAAAGAGCCCTAACTGCATCCTCTGAGAGGTCATGGTATTTTGACTTCTGGGAGATATAACCAAACTGTTCCATATAATCTTCGAGGGTCTCGTCTTCTAACTATTGGATTTTAAAGATGTCATTATGAGACTCCTTGGTCTTGCAGTACTCTTGGTAATTTTTAAGAAATATATTTTTCATGTCTTCCCAAGACCTAATATTGGATTCTCCCAACCCCATGAACCATCTTAGTGCAGAGTCTTTGAGGGTGGTAGGAAAGAGTTTTAGTTTCTGGGCATCTTGTATGTAGTTGTATCTCCTACACAAGATGTTGAATTCAAATAGGAAGGTGTCTGGATCTTCACTGTTTTTACCATAAAATGTGGGCAGTGCTGAGAGAGGAATATTTTTCATATTTACAATCGGGGTGGTGTCCAAAATTGGAAACCGGAAGGTAGTTTCGGTTTGGTTTCCATCTTCTTCTTCCTCCCTGTGTCTTACATTTCTATGATCCTCCTGATCATCCATACTGACGTGGTTTCCAAAAAGAGTGTACCTAGGTGGTTTTATCTTTGAAAAGAACAAGGTTTCCCTCTGATGGAAAGGTCTTCCTACTGTTTGGATGTCTGAGACTCTACTCGAGTTGGTTGAGATTATTGGTGCCAAAGTTTCTGTGTCAATTTGAGAGATAATTACGTTGGTTGAAATACCAAACAAAATATTCACCTATGCAGGGTCTATGATGTCTTGAAAGTCAAGATCTCCTAGTGGTGGTGTAAAATAAAAGGTTGTATTGTTTGGTTCTACGGAAGGCTTGAGTGGTCTGCCTCTTGTTCCACTATTATTGATGCTTCAATTTCTTATTCTATAGTGCTCCCTATGTTAGTCTCTTGTGAGACTACTTTAGCTCTTTGAGTTGAGCTAGCTCCCATTTTTCGGTATCGGTTTGTGGAGCTTATGAGTGGAACGTTCCTTCCCCCAAAAAGATCGGAAGGAACCTTGGTTGAAAGGTCTGATTTAGATTTAATGTATCTACCTTTTAGATCTCTAGGTCTTTTCATGAAAGAAAACAAAAACAAAAACAAAAACTACCATTGGATTTGGGGGAGCCTACAATAGCAGATGTGTAGGTTCTTACCTCTCGTCTTAAATTTCTCCCACCACCAATCTAATGCTAAGGTCTAGAAATGATCTATTTCCTAACTATTTCCTACCTTGAGACAACTCCCCGACAAAGGTGCCAAAAATTATGGGTGTTCTATATGCACTAAAAACAAACTAAAAACCCTCAATTAAATTGTCAACCCGGGGTAAAAAAACTTAGAGTTGTAGCAAAATATATGCCAAGGTAGAAGGGATGGTAGTAGTATAGTCTAACTAAGGAAGTGGATATTTAAGGGATAGTCTACTCAAGCAAAGGCTATTAATGATCAAACTCTACTAAGCAACTCAAACTATGTACTCTAAGTAACCTTTGAATGAAGGATCGATGGATAGTTATAAGAAAGAAAATGGAAACCCTACTTAAAGAAAACTAGTTCATTCATAACAATAATCAAAAGCAAACTTTTCATCTAATAAGCAAATAGCAACAATAAACTACATGTAATTAACCTACTTAAATTCAATAAGCAACTATCTTGTGAAAGCAAGCAAATAAACAAGTAACTACACTATCAACGCAAGAATAGAAAAGTAAGCAACTAACCTATTAAATAAAGTAAACAACTAACTAACCTAGGATAACTTCTACAACAAGTAAACTAATTAAAACTACTCAATAAACAACTAACTAAGCTAAGAGACAAGTGAACTCTATTCTCAATTTAAATTTCACAACTATTTCTAATTTACAAAATGGAATCTACTAAATTTAAAGCAAGAGGAATTAACAACTAATCTTTAATCTATGATAAGAAAACTAATCTTTAATCTACCAAAGCAATAAGACTATCTATCCTACAATAGCAAGAATACTATCTTCTAGTCTATGAAAACTCAAATATAGTGTCGATGGTTGTGTGAATGTCTCCGGTGTCTTATAATATCACGATGACACTTAATAATGAAAGATAATTCAAGAGGGATAAACTCGATATTGACTTCAATAGAAAACTGAAAAGTTTGAATTTGGCAATCCAGTGGGAACTTAGCCATTACAAAAACAACATCAATTACCCTACATATCCATCTGATTATTACTCATGCATTAATAATCAACGGTTATAAAGAGATTATGAAATTCAATTGCACTCTATACTATGTAAGAAAACTCATAACTAAATTCAATCATTAACTACAAATTGAAATTCCAACCTAAATCTAAGAAAGAAATTTCATGAAGTGAACTAAACTAGATCTATTTGACAATTCAAATTGCAAAAAGAGAAATGCTTATAAACATAAATTAAACATTATTCTAGCATATGACAAGTAATGAAAATGAGTAAACTAATTAAAAACTAGATAAGAAAAAACTAAACAGTAATTGGATAAGCAATCTAACAATGAAAACTAGAACTAATATTATCCATCCACCGAAACTCTGTCAAAGAAAACATGAATTAAAATTCTGTTCTAAAACTTTGTTTTAAACTCTATTTTAAACTTGATTTTAAACTATGTTTCAGCATAAAGAAAGCCTAGTCTATCATCTAATCACACGTGGGGTTAGTGTCTAAGATTGCAATATTTCTTCTACTAACTAAAGAGTCATTGCATGTTAACAATATTCCTCATATAAACCTTCAATACTAAATTAAACCAATTAAATTATAAACAACAATTTATGTAACAAAGAAGCAAAATGACAATTCATGTACGGGAGAAGAAATAAAAAGACATCTACATTATCTAATTCACATGCGAACTCATAGGATAGTTACCCAGACTGATGGTGGGCCCCTAGAAATTCATTGTCACTATTTAAATGCACACCATGAACTTCAGCAAAGCGATTTCACCATTAAAACTAAAAACACAGGTTTTACACAATTCTGGCAAAATAACAATAAAAATTGTCTTTCTCTCTAACTCTCTATTCTTGAACTTCTTAACTATTGTGTGACCACTGAGGTGGTATTTATAAGCTTTACAAAATGAGAGGTCGACCACTGGAGGGTTGATCCTCTTCTAAAAATAGTAAATTGCATTTAAGATGCCCTAACTATCAAAATGAGGCGAGATAATAATCGCCCAACATAACAACCCAAATCGAGTTGTCAAGAGTTCAATAGTTGGAGGCCACATGCAAGATCAAAACCCATGTCTCTGATTCGCCCATCACTGGCCACCAATACCATAATCTCCAAATCTCCCATCGTTTTTGTGCAGGACGGAGTACCGGACTGAGTGCCGGATGGAGTACTAGACTGAGTGCCGGAAGCAAAAACAAGTTGCAATTTTTCCTTGTGACACCAAAAATGAGAATTAGATTCTTGGAAACATAAAAACATAATAAATTACACTCAATATCACCATAAAACATGAATTATGCATACCTGGTATGGATCATAGCCTTTTGGCACAAAATCCCTTCAAAAACGTCTTCAAAACATGAAAACACATATATACATTCGACAAAAGTATCTAATTAATGTCATAAAATTGATCATATAATGGGCCCAACACCTTTTTAACTCCACATATCTCTACCACCGCCGGTGCAGAGGCAAGACTATCAGGTCAATATTTCATCTGTCTCGTCGAGCCAACAATCAATATTGCTACCACTTCAGGTCAAGTTCAAAGTGAAACAGGAGTCGTGTTACCCACTCGGTTGAAAAGTAACTTGACAATTACACCTCCTATCCCTCTTCAAGCTACAACTTCATATACTCCACAGAATCTTGTTAGGACATCTTCACATCCCATAATGCAAAACCATGCCACACACTTGAACCCAATTGTGGGTCAAATCCCTACTGGGGGGAAATCATCCTCCAACATGAAAATTTCGACTGGGGGGAAACCCCCTCTTACCTTTCATACCCCAGTTTCTACCCAATCAATGGCAAGGGGACAATCTCAACCTTCATTCATTGGAAACCACCCTCAATTCTAGGGACCACCCCAAGGGGGTTAGTTCCATCAACCACATGAGGAAGGGCCATCAAACCCTAACCCACAAGGAGGAATCCAAAATCCCAATCCTTTTGGAATACATTCTAGACAACCTTTACCAGGAGTCCTGAATCCCACTTGGGGTCCTCAAGGTCAATCATCTTTTCCTCCCCAAGGGCCAAATCCTTACCCTCCTTAAGGTCAACCTAGTTACCCTCCTCAAGGTCAACCTAGTTACACTCCTCAAGGGAAACCTGGTTATCCGCCTCAATCTAATCAAGCGAACTATCACCCTTTGAGTTATACTGGTTATCCTTGTTTGAGCATGTTGTCATTGATGCCAAACGTTTAATTAATTGATGTCAAAGGATTGATGTCAATTGATTGAATGATGTCAAGGAATTGATTGATGCCAAAGGATGCTTGATTGATTGATGCCAATGGATGATTGATTGATTGATACCAAAGTATGATTGAATGATGTCAAAGGTCAAAGGTTTGATGTATGATAAAAAATGTCTTATCATAGTATATTGATGAAGATGGATCAATGAGTTATCATTAATACATAATGATAGATGAAGATGGATCAATGAGTTATCATTAATACATAATGCTAGATGAAGATGGATCGATGTGGTTTCATTGGTAAATGATGCATTTTTGGATTGATGTAAAGATAAATATTTATTGTCTTATCTTATTTGATAAGGTGTACAAATGGATGAACTCCAAATTGGTCCCCTTATGGTGAAATCCCTCATGGGAAGACGCTTTATGATTGAGTTATCTGAGAAGTATGGTTGGAGAACCCATGCTTATATGTGGAATAATTAGATGAAGATCAGTGAATTTGTTAATGGAACTATCCTAGATAGATAGTGTGTGTCATGCAATTTCCATTGGTATGTGGAATGTCACATAACTCTTCATGGTTTGAGATTTATGCCCTTACGAAGTTGGAGGACCCTCATATGTAGGCTTGAAGCCCCAAAAGGTCATAGAAATCAAAGAGCTTGCAAAAAAGAAATTATTATTTAATGTTAAAGAAAAGTGAAAAATTCAAGGAGGAATATTTAAATGGAGAACTTTCTAATTATGGAAAGTGGTTGACCTAGAAATAGGTTAAGTGACCTAGAAATGGGTTAAGTGACCTAGAAGTGGGTTAAGAGACCTAGAAATGGGTTAAGTGACCTAGAAGTGGGTTAAGTGACCTAGAAGATGCTTCTAAGGAAGATACATGGAGATTATAAATAAGAGGCAAGGGTATCTTGTGTAAATGCAATATCTTATGCATCTCTTGAGCATGTATTGAAGATCTATTCTGAGAGAGAGGAGATCTAGAGTATCTCATGGATGCATCAAAGTTTCAGAAAGTCTGAGATCATGATGACAAAAGTCTCGGAAGTTCAGAAACCATAGTTTTTGAGGTATACACAGGTTGCAGTTAGCCAGGGCGCATACATACGCGGGCTGAATGAGGACAAGGTGCGTACAATAGATAAAGTCATGAAGATTTGAGGTTGAGATGATGATAGGCTCTTGAAGATTGAAGCAGGTTCCAGATCTGCATTCTATGGGATCAGATCTACCATAGAAACTATGGTATGGTTGCATTGTTGTCTTGATGGATACTCTTGCTTGTTATGTAGTGAATTATTAAGGCATTCTTGGTTTGGTTGTTGTGATGTGGTTTGTGTTGATGGAGTGAACAACACTCTTATGATTCAGTACTGATATGATTGCTATAGTATACTAGTTTCTTATACATGATGAATAACATTCATATTGTATGGTTGAGAGACATGAGTAAGTTGTTGTAGAGATTGGATGTGGTGTGATTGGTTATCGGTTAGATTGGATAGTGAGAGACATAAGAGAATGTGATTGAAGGTTGCAGAAGATCTGAGTGTATGATGAAAAAAAAACCCTAATTTCTCAGAAGTGATATGCAGGCTGTAGTACATACTGGCAGTGTACATATGCGAGATGTACTACTGGTAGGGCGCGTACCTACGCGTGCTTCACTACCGACAGGTCACGTACCTATTGACAGATTGATATATGTTGAGGATTGCTTCCTCATATCAGTTGGTGTTGAGGGTGTAAGCTAAGTCTTGCATTATAGGGATGGTGCTCTTATGGAGTTGTACTCTATTCAGTTGTTGCTAATAACCCAAGGATTGTAGTCTGTAATAAAAAGAAAATTGTACATACATTTTGTGTTCCTTGTGTTCCTTCTGGTGATGATTTGTTGATGATATATTGTTGATATATGTTGCTGATATATGTTCACATTTAAATTATTATAAATGACAACAATAAGTAATGAGTAAATGGTGATTTCTAACTAATGAATTTTGTGAAGGGGAAGTTTTGGGGAAAATAGCCCTACACTGTTTGCCTCCCCCTCTCAGTGTAGTCGGTGTGTCCAACAATCCTCCCCTATGGAAAATGGGTTTCCCCTCTCCTTTTATGCACATTGCTCAAAAAGTAAATCCTACCTTTGTTGGTCAACAACAACAACATATGAGAGGGCATACTGGCTACAATTATCCACCTCAACTAATTTACGACCCTACTAGTGTCCCTATGCCACACCAATATCATCCACAGTTCAATCGAAAACTATCGTTCTTAGCCACTCTAGATACATCGGATATGTCGATATTAACAAATCATCCCATCTTACATTCTCCTTTTTGGCCAGTTATTCCTGCTAAATTGCCTTCTGATATTATGAAATTTAATGGTAAACCTGGTGAAGACCCTAATAACCACGTTATGACCTTTCATCTATGGTTTTCATCAAATTCACTAATGGATGATTCTATTTGGTTACGTCTTTTCCAGCGTACACTTATGGGTAAAGCGGCTAAATGGTACATTGAATTACAATGTGGAACTTTTCAAGATTTTAATTCACTTGCCATGGATTTTCTCACACACTTCCAATTACATATCCGCTATGAAAATGACACAGAAATTTTGACCACCCTTCTTCAGACCAACTCCATACATATCTTTGATCATATTCATGAGTGGAGATGAAGACGATGGTTGATCAAAGAAACCATTCCTGACCAATTGATGGCTAAATGGTTCACCAAATATCTTTTACCTTCGATTGATCATGACGTAGCCATGGGGGGCATCGTTACAGAAGAGGATTCCATTTCTCATGCCCAATATCTGGACTTGGTTTATTCCCAATCTAGTACTTTATATGAATTGATTCCAAATTCTCCCTGTCCATCAATCGATCCATCAAAACCATCCCCCACCACTCATGCATATGGAGTTATCGGTTCCATCAAAACCCATTCCAGTTCACAGTCGACTGGCATTACCAATCATTCAATCACTACCCCTGCTACCAGATCGACTAGACTCTCATCAAACTCCCCCTCGACTCAAATATTTGAGGCGAATTCAGTTCAATCTGCTTCTCTGCAACAGTTTGGGGGAAAGAAGAAAATTAAGAATAAACCCAAGAAAAATAATAATCAAATCGAAAATGAAAAAACACAAATGCAACCACCTACTATTGAGAAACAAACACAGTGCAAACTGAAATTTCCATGTCTCGATGAAGATCACTACAAACGATATTTTCCTCATCGAGATGAAGTTACCAAACTTTTTAAAAGAAATTCTCAACCCGCTATATTGACACATCATTTTCCACAACAACAGTCAATGGTTTTGTGTTACACATTATTTTCTTCATCCCTATGATCATTAATGATGTAAACCTATCTGTTGCCTTCAGAGGGGTCAGTGGCCTGAGTTCCTGAAGAGAGAAGGGAGAAGAACTTTTCCTGAGAAAAGAAATTGCTTGTTCCTATGTAGAAACCTTATAAAAATGGATGTTCACAGGTTGCTATATAGGCAGGATGCGAGAATGACCAATTCTCACAGGTTTCACTATAGCCAGAGTGCGAACAGTTCGCAGGTTGCACTATAGCTAGGGTGCGAGAATGCCAGCACGTGGGAAAAACGAGCGTTTTCTCGAATCTTCTAGAAGGAGAAGCTTCTATGGTGAGGTGGCATCCGAATGGTTTGGATCTTACTTTCTTTCATGATTTAGTGGGATCATCCTAACCTCCTCACCTTATCCTCTTCAACCTATAAAAGGAGAGGAGCTCTCATGGAGAAGGGGTTCTTAGCTTTTGGTTGGCTTGGAATTATTAGCTTGGTTGGGGTGGCTTTGAGATTTTCTTTGTCAAGACAGATTGGGATTAGCTATCAGATCTATGGTCTCAGAATACTTGGAGCAAGAAGTGTGTGGGGAACGAAGGACAGTTGGAAGGGACCTTACGACATTAAGGCTCAGGTTGTAATCTCTCTTTCATATTTAATTTAATACAGTAATATGTCTCTTTCCCATAAAGCTGATATCACTTTATTACATAACTCCTTGATCATATGTATAGATTAGCTATTGAATATATTGATCTTCCTTCACTTCGATTGGTTTGTACTGTTGTGATCTGAATGGGACAAGAGCGTTGGAGCGAAGCTGGAGCAACAAAGATTAAGGAAGCGATTACAAGGTACATATCTTCTTCTCACTTCCCATTTAATTCAATAGTTAGATCTAGGGAAAACGGTATATTCTGTCCTGTTTTGTTCTAGGTCCATGTGGATCTAGGGAGATCGGTTTGTGTCCGCACTCACGGATTTATCCAATAACAAAATTGGCGACTCCACTGGGGACCGGATTGTTTCCTAGTTAGTCTAGTTTCCATTGCTTTGATTGTTTTTTTTTTCTGATCTCTGAGTCTGTGGGAGATCCATCCTGGCTCTCTGGATCTGAGAGTTCTCTCAGAAATTTTTCCCTTTTTCAAATTTTATGTTTACAGACATTCTCGCACTATACCCTTTAGTCACCTGCAAGAATTATCTGAGTTCGCACCCTACTGTGTATTCCAGTGCGAACACGTCGCAGTCAACCTATGTCTAGCCTGCGAGAATCCTTGATTCTCGCACTGTAATACATTGCCAGGCTGCGAACTTGTTTGTGAAATTTTTTGGATTGGGTCTTGTGATTTTTTGATGCCCAGTTTTGTTTTGAACAGCTAGATTGAGCTTTTAGAGCTTATATTGATTTGTTTACAGTCTGCTAGACATCTTTTGAGTTGCTTTTAGCCACTTTTGCTTTGATTAGTTTTGAAGGATTAGTCTCTTTCTTTGAGTGTCTTTCAATTACAAAGCGTGTGTTTTCTTTAGAATTGTTTAGGGAAAGATCATATTTCTTCTGAATAGTTCGCTTTAAAAGAAAAATTTTAGTTTGGGTTTCTTTGTTTTAAGAAAGTTCATTATTGATTTTAGTGAAATTTTTGAAACAAAAATATTTAATTTCTTGCTTTATATTAGATTGGGGGCATCCTTGCATTTGAAGTAGCGAAATTGCATGCTTGATATTGATGAGTTTAATATATTTTGGGACATTGTGCATATGGTAATGATAAATGTTTTCTCCTTCTCGTAGCATAGATTTCATTTAAAGGAAAAGATTACATCTTCATATCTTTGCATAATTTTCGAGTCGGTCAAAACACCATATTGTCCACTCCATCTTCCTTTTGAGTAACAACAGCCATAAAATGAAGCGCTTATAAAAATTGATTAGACATTTTTATCTTTTCTGGTAGCAAACCTACATTAGATTAGTTGTAGGGCTTTGGAATAGGTGTGAAAGATAACTTTCCAAAGCTGCAAACAAACATAGTATCTTGTGTTAGGGAGCGTTTAAATACACTTACTACATTTTGTCCTGGGAAGCCCTTCTAACACAAGGGTCAAGAACTAGGTCACATTGAGGCTGGCAGAGTTACTCACCCTGCTTTGTTGGTCTTGGTGTAGAGATTGCGCGCATTATGGGGGTCACTTGAGAGGTATACCCACAATGATGAGTGGAAGCCTTTCAAGTTGATTTCGAGCTAGATACCCTGCCTTTGCGTGTGGATCGGACTGTCGATTGTTTCCTCAGGAATCACTATAGTGACTGGTAACCTTAGTGGCCTATCTCTCTAGGTTCTTTACACGAGGTGACTGTGGACGGGAAAGTCTTCACGGTACCTGGAATCGACGTTGGCCAAACTCACTCGGGCTCCTTGGAGGGTATACCCACAATTATGTGTGGGAGCTTGCACTAGGGTGTAAGTCCGTTAAGCAGGTCGTCAACGTAACTTTTCCACCCGCTCTATCTCATCCCCTTCTTACTTTGTTCCTGCGACGTTGGATTTCATCACCAACTAGTACGTTCATTGTAAAAAGGTTTTGTTTGTTTGCTTGCTTCCTAGATTTTTAGCGTGTGCTGTTTGTTCTCCCTAGTGGACTCTAGATAGGATTTTTAATGGCGTCAGTTCCCGAAATGACCAATGAAGGCACCTCTGCTCCAGGGGAACCTTTTGTTTTTCCTTCTTATGGAAACGTTGGTCCTCCTCACATCGCTACTTTGAGCCTTCTAGGTCTCACAATTGGATTACCGGTGTGGTTGTTTTCCACTCAGGTAATCCCGAATGCAGTAAGTGCTTCGGTCGTAAGCACTTCCCCCCAAGAACATCAACATCGTGTTGATCCTTCACCATCCTCACCAGTAAGGTCTTCTTCGTCTTCTTCGCTTGCAAGGTCATCTTCCATTTCATCTTCTTCGTTGAGTGAAAGTTCTGAACCTCGTAACTCGGTGAATAAGAAGAAGAAGAAATGAAAGAATAAGCAGAAGAAAAATAATCAAGGATCCAAACTTCCAACCACTGTAAAACATGTTGGAAAACAACCAGTTACTGTTAGTCGTGCTGGGAGTGTTGATGAGGTCAAGATCACCCAAACAACCCATAAGCCCAAGTACCCTTGCAGGATTTGTAAGGGTAGCCATTTTCTCAAGGATTGCCCTGGTCTACCCAAGGTTATAGAAGTATGGTCTACACATCCTCGCCAACCCATGTCGTTAGCCTCTGAACAACATGCTGACGACCTCCCATCAACTAGTCAAGATACCATTGGGAAGAAGAAAAGTAGAGTCAAGTTCCCGTGCATGTTATGCAAAGGGAGTCATCTCACTCACCTTTTCCCTCGTATGGACGAAGCCTCGAAATTACTGGAAGACATGACTATTTCACAGCCTCAACTTCCAGCTGCTTATCGCAAGCTTTCTCTCAACCCACTTGTAGTTGATGGAATGATCAATCCGGTTCCCCTGTCGGTCAGTCCGGGTGATCAAGTGGTCAATTTGGTCACGTCTTTGGATGAACCAGTTGACAAAGTGGTTGAGCCGATACCATCCTCGGTCAACCCCACTCTCCCGTTAGAGAGTGAAACCCAAGCGGTCGATCCATTTCCACCTATTGACCCCATTCTCCCCTTGAAGAATGAAACCCAAGTGGTCGATCTGATCTCTCCATCGATTGATCCTACTCTCCCACTCGAGAGTAAACCCGATACTGCCCAGGTTTTTCTTGTTGATACAAAATCTACTGTGCCGAGAGGTATTCCTCCTTCTCCCGTAAGACCCC
>ML778852.1:164814-200311 GCA_009831015.1 Picea engelmannii | reverse complement strand
TCTGAGTATGGGAATGCCTACCTCAGTGATGATATATTATTGTACTGTATTTCCTTGTTTGTTGGCAAGTTTCCGACCGACTGTTCCTTGTTCCCTACACACACTCGACAAAGTATTTCAGCTATCACTCCGTTCTAACTTCACACTTTGGGGGGCTCTCTGTTACACATTATTTTCTTCATCCCTATGATCGTTAATGATGTAAACATATCTGTTGCCTTCATAGGGGTCAGTGGCCTGAGTTCCTGAAGAGAGAAGGGAGAAGAACTTTTCCTGAGAAAATAAATTGCTTGTTCCTATGTAAAAACCTTATAAAAATGGATGTTCGCAGGTTGCTATATAGGCAGGATGCGAGAATGACCAATTATCATAGGTTTCACTATAGCCAGAGTGCGAACAGTTCGCAGGTTGCACTATAGCTAGGGTGCGAGAATGTCAGCACGTGGGAAAAACGAGCGTTTTCTCGAATCTTCTAGAAGGATAAGCTTCTATGGTGAGGTGGCATCTGAATGGTTTGGATCTTACTCACTTTCATGATTTAGTGGGATCATCCTAACCTCCTCACCTTATCCTCTTCAACCTAGAAAAGGAGAGGAGCTCTCATGGAGAAGGGGTTCTTAGCTTTTGGTTGGCTTGGAATTATTAGCTTGGTTGGGGTGGCTTTGAGATTTTCTTTGTCAAGACAGATTGGGATTAGCTATCAGATCTATGGTCTCAAAATACTTGGAGCAAGAAGTGTGTGGGGAACGAAGGACAGTTGGAAGGGACCTTACGACATCAAGGCTCAGGTTGTAATCTCTCTTTCATATTTAATTTAATACAGTAATATGTCTCTTTCCCATAAAGTTGATATCACTTTATTACATAATTCCTTGATCATATGTATAGATTAGCTATTGAATATATTGATCTGCCTTCACTTCGATTGGTTTGTACTGTTGTGATCTGAACGATACAAGAGCGTTGGAGCGAAGCTGGAGCAACAAAGATTAAGGAAGCGATTACAAGGTACATATCTTCTTCTCACTTCCCATTTAATTCAATAGTTAGATCTAGGGAAAACGGTATATTCTGTCCTGTTTTGTTCTAGATCCAGGTGGATCTAGGGAGATCGGTTTGTGTCCGCACTCACGGATTTATCCAATAAAATTTTGCAAGCTCCTACACCTCTGACATGAGGTAATCCAAATCATCCTCCTAACGAGGAAGCTTCGTCAAGTGCACACATTTACATGTTTAATGGGATATATTTGACCACTCGTACTACGACATATGACACACCTCCAGGTAAACCTAATAAGGAAAAAGTAACTACTAGTACTACACCGGATCTACTGCTTACTATGGTTACTCCTCAATTTGGGCCACTACATGTTGAGAAACCTAACTTTAACTCTATTCTACGCCCTCCCAAGAGAACATTTCAAAATTTGACCTTTAATCCTAACTCGCATGTTGCTCAAAACTAAAACATCGTTGAAGATTTGTCTCAATCACCTTGCGCTATGTCAGCTCTTGACGTTCTACAACACTACACTAGCCAACATAGGACTCCCTTGTCATCCATCGGAGCTATAGATCCTGAGTCATCTAACACTCTCACGTTTAACCTAGATAATTTTAAATCACGACTCTCTCACCAAATCACTTTCCAGATCGATGTCATTGTTCATAATCAACATATTCATTGTACGATCTTGGATGAGGGGGAATCCACATGTGTCATGTCCTTGCCTCACTGGAAAGGCCTTAAATCACATAGTCTCAATCAATATCCCATCATGTTATGAGAATTTGATGGAATAGGTTTCTAACCTCATGGATTATTAAAATCCTTAGCCATTCAATTGGGAGGAAAAATTGTTTCTATAGATGTTGAATTAGTTGATGCTCCCCTCGATTATAACTTGTTTCTAGGGAGAATTTATTTTTATGCTATGAATGCCATTTCTTCATCGGTTTTTTGATGTGTTCAATTCCCTCATCAAGGTAAAATTGTGACCATCAATCAGTTAGATTACATTACCATTGACACTCGCACTCAAACGACCAACAACATTCTTTTTCTGGGGACTCAAAAATCACTTATGAAAATGTTGGGGTAGGTCTCTTGAAAGACTCTTCGCTCGTGGGTACCTCCCCTACACCTCTTCCTCCCACTACAAAACATATTGCAATGGTTAATATGATATCAACTATGGCACATCAATCCTTTGAATCATCTGATCCTTGGATCATGCCCAGTCCCTTAGAATTTGATACACTAGGTGACACCACGCCACTTAGTCCTTCAGAGGTTAAATACGACACCATCCAATATTCCTCTCCTTCACTGGATGACCAAAATATGTTGGTGTCCACGACTTATTTGTTACCATCCTGGTTAGATTCCCTATCCTCTAATTTCGATTACATCCTACATATTTTTCCATCAGATGAATCTATTATGGAAATGCTTAGTATTGAGGAGGTACCTTGGGATGACAACCATCATCGTTCATCCTTTCTTCCCAGTTTGGATGACATAGAGAAAGATATTTCATCTATATTTCCTAGTGATATCTTCAACTCTCCCTAATCTCCAATAATCACTCAGGATACCATCTCCAAGGGGAATTTCAGAAACATCTCTTCCACGATTACAATCGCCATATCCATTAAAGAAGGTATTGTGGAAAACATACAACTAGTTGCAAATTTTTCATCTGAAGAAGTTGACATTTATACTGCCTTGTTTAAAGAATTCCGTGACATCTTCTTCTGGATTTACGAAGAAATTCCAGGGATCAATCCATCGATCGTTGTGCATGAAATCAAAACTTACTTAGGATTTAAACCTATGAGATAGAAACTTCACCTGGTCCATCCTAAGAAAACTGTGACAGTCAAGGTAGAAGTAGAAAAACCATTGAAATATGGTTTTATTTATCCTGTCCCTCTGATCGAATGGGTTTCCAACATCGTTCCGGTCACCAAGAAACATGGTACCTTTAACGTTTGTGTCGATTATCAAGATCTTAGTAAGGCTTGTCCCAAGGAAAATTACCCTACACCGTTTATCAACCAAATTATCGATAATTGCATCGGAAGCGTCATTTTCTCTTTTATGGATGTCTTTTATGAATATAACTACATTGACATTTTACCTACTAATAAATATAAAACAACCTTCATATGGCCTTGGGGGAATTTCACTTATTGAAAATTACATTTTGGCCTTAAAAATGTTGGAGCCACTTTTCAACGGGCCATGTTGTATGTGTTCCATGATATCATACATATTTTTGAACCTTATCTCGATGACTTACCTTCTCACTCATCTCTTCAACGAGACCACATTGGTCACCTACGAGCCATATTTCTTCGATGTCATTTTTATAAAATACGTTTCAACCCCCATAAATGCATCTTTATTGTTGAATCATGGAGACTCCTCGGATTATTAGTCTCCAAAGATAGGATTAGGGTGGATCCCTTAAAATTCAAATCCATTCTAGCTTTACCTCCTCCCAATAACCTCACTCAACTACAAAGTTTGCTAGGGAAGGAAAATTTTCTTCATCGTTTCATTTGCAATTACGCGAAAATCACTAAAGGATTCATGATATTCCTATAGAAAGATGCCCCTTTCATCTAGGATGCCACCACTCAACACTCATTTGATGCTCTTAAGCATGCCTTAACAAACACACCTCTTTTGCATCCACCGAATTATGCAAAAGATTATATCCTTTATTTGGCAAACTCCACTTCTACTATTGGTATGGTGTTAGTACAAGAGGATGATGATGGTACTGAGCATGTGATTTACTATTTGAGTAAAATTCTATCAGGTCTTGAACTCTGGTATTCACATGTCGTAAAGTTGGCTTTGGCAACAATTATTGTTGTTCAGAGATTTCACCATTACATTAAGTTACGCACTACCACGGTTATCACAGAATCGAACCCCATGTACCACATCTTGGCTTGTCAAGTACTTAGGGGAAAATATTCAAAATGGATCATCATTCTCCAAGAATTTGATCTCGAGTTTGCCAAATCCAAAGCTAAGAAATCATTGGTTTTTGCAGAATTAATCTGTGATCTTCCCCATACTAATGAGGATACTAATCCCAATGATTCTCTTCCTAATTAATCCATGTTCCTCATTAGTACGTCTGATCCTTGGTATGGAGATATTCTTCTCTATATCCAAACCCAACACTTTCAACCTAGCATTTCACGTGATGAACAACATTGCATTAGACACCACTCAAAACACTACCTTATCATTGGTGACACCTTGTACTGTGATGGCATTGATACTATCCTCTGACATTGCTTAACAAATGAAGAGGCTGAACAAGTTTTAAATGAATTTCACCTTGGAGCTTGTAGCGGTCATCTTTATGGGATGGCTACAACCCAAAAAATTCTATGTGCTGGTTATTTTTGGCCTTCCATATTCAAATACTGCATCGAGGCCATAAAAAAATTCCCACCCTGACATATATTTTAGAGGAAAGCACGTACCCACCTAGCTCCACTTCATCCCATTGTCGTTGTTGACCCCTTTGCAAAATGGGGCATCGATTTTATGCAATGTAAGCCTACCTTAGCCAGGGGGCATAGTTATATCATCATTTCCGTCGATTAATTCACTAAATGGACTGAGGCTATGCCTACATTTGTTAATTATGGCCTCACTACAACACTTTTTGTGTTCAACCATATCATCACTCGATTCAGTGTGCCACAAACTATTGTAATTGATCATGGATCCCATTTCCAAAACCAGATGATGGGTGAATTACACACCATGTTAGGTTTTCTCCATGACAACGCATCCCCCTATTATCCTCGAGAAAATGGACAAGTTGAAGCCATCAACAAAGTCCTGAAGAGCATGCTTCAACGCATGGTGGGAGAGAAAAAAACATCTTGGAACTTGCAACTCTTCTCTGCACTCTAGGCTTATTCAACTTCAGTTAAAACCGCAACTAGATTTACACCCTTCTAGTTTGTATACGAAATAGAATTAGTATTACCAATCGAATGAGAGGTTCCTTTGTTGAAACTCACCATAGAACTCTTACCCCACACTTTTTTTGAAGAGGAACGATTCTTATATCTAACCAAGTTGGTTGAAACTCGTCATGGTGCTTCTCTCATCAATGAGACATATAAAAAAATGCATGAAAAATCAATATGATAAATCCATCCAACCTTGCACTTTCACAGAAGGAGATCTAGTCCTAGTCTAGGATCAAGATCATGACAAACTAGGGGCGGGAAAGTTAGAACCCATGTGGCACAAGACATACATCATAAAATGTGTGTTACACAAAGGCACCTATGAGCTAGTAGACTACGATGGAATATCTCTCGGTGAGCCCCGAAATGGGCTTTACCTCAAGAAGTATTATGCATAGAATATCTCATACGTGTTATTTTTACATTACTATACTATATACTTTTGAATTGGTGTGTCTTTTCTTTTGCATAAATGAGTTTTGTCTCAGTTGTTGCTTATACTTTTCTTTGTGATTGAATGCACATATGACATCATCCATTCCCATCCATTTTGGGTTTGCAGATGGCGCTAGTTGACATACCCAGAACATTGCTTCTATAGCTTGGGTCATCTACCACTCTAGCGAGTTAGTGAGTTCGGGAGGGATTTGCCTCAGATATACAACTAATAATGTTGCAGAGTATCACGCCATCATCAAACTCTTAACCAAAGCATATTCTCTAGGTATATCTCAATTGATTATCAACCTCAATTCTCAACTCGTGGTCCGTCAACTAAACCATGAGTGCATCATTCACAACTGAAATTTACTACGTCTCCATCTAAGGGTTCACTGTCTCGAAAGAGATTTTGAATTTCTTGAGTATAGGCACATATCGAGAGAACACAACTCAATCACGGACTCGTTAGCGAATTACATGTTGTCTTGGTATATTGTGCATATATAAACATTTGAAACATAAATCATATGTACAAAAACATCACATAAAACAAAAAATTGCAGCATAGGTAGCCACTGCAAAACTCCTTTATATATATAGCAAACATTTTTTGAAACACATCATACAAAAGTACATAACGAGGAAAAACATGGGCCTTTATTACCATAGTATCATCATAAAGACTGCAAAATGACTGGAGACTCTAATCATCCTCTTGTATCACATTGTGCTCTACATAACACACTACTACTCGTGCCACCCGTCATAGCAAATGATTGAGACCTTTGGAGACCCCAATTGTATGTCTCTGAAGGTGTAGAGGCACATATTTCCTCCTCAAGGGTGGGACACCCATGGTCAAGCCCCGAAGGTTCCTCTCCACCTCCCGGAGGCCCCCCACAACGATGTCATTCTCGACTGTCGCTTGTGCATCTCTATGATGCCCTAATGCTGACATCTCCACCGGACATGATGCACCTTTGTCTGCATCATGGAAATGAAATGGTTTAGATCCCTCATTGTACAACCAAAAAATATAAAAAAAAATAAAAATATATTGTTACAAGGTTATAATATTTCATACCTAATGCATCCCACTGTATGCCCTCGGGAAGTACCAAGTAAACATTGGCTCTGAAATATACCCCAACATAGGGGAAGTCCTGAATCACCACCAATTGCCTCCTCCACCATGCAAATAATTCGACATTGAATATGAAATCCAACGAATCATTCCCCAACCTGGGGGAAAGACTGGTCCACCTCTCCATGCGAGGCTCGATCATAGGGCATGATATCATTGCAACCTATGGTTGTATTTGGGGAATCCTCTCTAGGAAAAATGAGACCATGAAAGAACCATATCCGAGTTGTTTTTTCCTACTAGTTCTACATTTGGATATCTGCTCTTTAACATTCCTTAGGAACCCTACACTCTAGTTGAACAATCTTGGTTCCAAGCACTGAATGGTGTAAGAAATTTGGGACTTTGAAGCAAAATGATCACTAGTTCTCCCTGCCAACTTGTTGATAGAAAATAGGATGGATGGAAGTGGTATATCCCTCACGTCTTTTATCACGATCCTTCCTCCCATCAACCATGACCCTGGTATGTAGTATTTATAAACATATTCCTCGGTCGATCCCATAGTATCCCGATGTCTGGAAATGAGTATGGGTGCCCCTCTCCTCGAGATCCCCATAAAAATGTATATATCGTCCATCTCAATATCAAGCATATGCGGTCCTATTCAAATTTCTTTCTCACCTTCATCCCATAGACAAATCAAGTGTTCAAGCAATATAACTTATTTTCTCATGTTCTAAAGTTTGAAATACTTGAGGAGGCCACAATTGTGTAATGCCTCCCTCACTTGAGGGTCTTGAAGAGCGACGATGTCATCAAAATCATTCTCACATTATTTCCACTCAAGCATGGCTATATATGGATGAAACTTGCAAATACATCAATGAATCATCATTAGCTAAACCCTTAATGAAATAAATTCCCTCTTTTTAGCCTAAAAAAAAACAAAAAAAATGAGTTTTCCACCTACCACTCCCTCAAATAAGCCAACAGAGCACTAGCGCTCCCTCAACGTGCACACCAGGGAATTTAAATCATGATCAACACTCCCCTCGATGCCTTGAGGGAGCATCGATCCAGTTCGATGCTCTAGGGATTCCCAAGGAGCATATAACACCTAAACTAAATGCTAAAATGAAATAAAAAGGCATGAAAAAGGATGAGGAGAAGGAAAAAACCAACTTGGTCTGGATGGTTATGAAAATGGTTTCACACAGCCCCTAGAATCAACGATTGAAAAATGCTCCAAAACAGGAAAAAATCCAAAGACCAGAGGAGAATAGAAAAACCAAAGGTAAAAATAATTTTTTTACCTAGTTTGATATTTAATATGTTCAATTTGGTTATTTATCCTTATTATAAAGTCTATTTTTTGGGTTTCTTATCATTTTTCAAGAAATTACTAATGTCTTGTGCCCCGAACAACTTGATTTTACAAGAATTTGAGCACATTTTTTTCGACAACCTTGTAACACCAATGGGCTTAGTCTTTTCTCTTTCTCACGCTCACAAATACATGAGAATGTAACCGAGTATAATTTTATCTCTTTTTCATACTCTTAAAGGTTATATGAAAAAGGAACCCCATGGAGTCTCCTTTAAGATCTTTTCAGACTCTCTAAACATGAAAAGATTGATGAGTGATATTGCTTCCTTTCACACTATTTTGGTGTATTTTTTCATTTTCATGGTGGAAAGTCTTCAACTAGGGTTTGTGGCTAGATTATTCTTGATGAAGTAAGTATAAATCTGCAATCCTTATTTATTTTGAATGGTTATGGTGTATTTACTTTCTCATTTATAATATTATGAAATATCTAGTGTGAAACCCTAGGAGTAAAGCACATGTTATTGTCCTTTCCTTTATAACTCTTCACCTACTTGATTTTTCTAGAAGACACCTCCCTTGAAGGATATACTACAGCCCTACCTTAGTAGCATTCTAGTACTATTGCTTCATTAAGCTTTCATATTTTTATTTCAAGCTTGACCTAAAGAAGAAGGAAATCGTTAGGGCTTAGGGTTACCTACTTCCTAGCATCTTTTCCTTCTAGGGTTTTGGATATTGAGGCCTTAGGTTGCTAACACCTCAACCATCCTCCCTCTTCCTTTAGTTCACCAATTATGATTTGTTTCCCTCTAATAATTTTCGTCACAATATCGACTCCATTTACCCTAAAAGACACTAGTTCATACCTTACAAGTGATTGATTGACTAAAACAACTCTTAAACCATCTACTTTAAGACTTATACTAACAACTCCTAACTCTAGATTAGACTAACCTACTAACTACTTTGTTTTTGTTGCAAAAGGTTGATACAACCATATATAATAGTAGAAATTTAATCTTAAAAGTTAGTTTTAGAGGTTATTATACATTGCCTTCATTGGTTTTGACAATTACTAGCATTTTGTCAAGTTTATATTATCATTTTTTGGTCATTTTTGAAGCTTTATTGAGGCATAATTGTGAAGCTATTGCCATATATACATTGTTGTTATAAATACTTATGTTGCTTCAACTTTGATATCATATTTTTCTTTTCATCAAAGTATATGGTTTTATGAAGCACTAACATCATATGGTACTTGCAAATAATATTTTATTGTTCTCTTGTTCTAGGAAGTTACACTTAAATATAACTTTGCTTCATCTCATTAAAACCTTTGGAAACTTTGATCGGAGTGACTTGTGAGAGGGGTGGGACTTTCTTGATACTCTTACCTTATCCTTATCAAACCCCTAGATCACTAGGTACATCTCCCCTAGGGTACCACTCCTAAAGATAAAGAGATGTGTTGTTTAGGTGACAGTGATAGGACAACCTCCCGTTATGCCAATTAGTGTTTAATTTCCTTTGGCTTTTGGGAAATTACAAATTGAAGAGCCTTGACCTCATCATCAAAGTCTACTTTTACAGAACTTAGCTGATTAGTAACCATATTAACTTCATTTAAATGATCTTCAACAAACCCACCTTATAACATCTTCATATTAAATAATCTCTTCATTAGAAATACCTTATTGGATGTCAATGGTTTTTCATACAGTTTAGCCAATGCTTCCATCATCTCCTTCATTGTATTTTATTTCAAAATATTGAAAGCCACCGACACTACTGGGCTTAATCGTATCGTTCCTAGTGCCTTTCTGTCAAGAACCTCCCATTCTTCGTCCTTCATGGTCATCAACTTCTTTGTTATTCCTCCCAATGGTAGGAATAGATCCTTCTGATATAAATAATATTCCATTTGCATCTTCAATAAGTAGTAGTTTTGGCCGTTAAATTTCTTGACCCTAAACTTTCCATCTTCTGCCGTTGCACCCACTAGAACTAGGAACCCTCTTTTATTGTGAGTTACCTTTCGCTCTGATATCATTTGATAGAAAAACAAGATCATGGAGAAATAAAAATAAAAAAAATTTCATAAATAAAACAAATAAGATACACAATACAATAGAGACACATATATACGTGGTTCACCCAGTGTGGGCTACGTCCACTAGAGAAATTTTCAGGTCCTTCCCTTTTATTATCTAGAAAATGAAGGAATAAAACCTTCAACACACCCATTGTAACTTCCTCTTCTTTCTCTCATAGTATCCTCTCTCAGAATACAATATTCGCAATGATACAAGTCGCAATACAATTCCCTCATAAAAGAGGGTTTCCTTCTAGGGGAAAAAACCCTAACATAACTGCTACTGTCAAATCTAAGACCTTATAATCAATGGTTTATATTTACTATGAAATTACAATATACATTTAGATGACAATTTTTCTTTTGGGAGCTTCTCCCCCAAACCCCCATTGGGGAACGTAGGCCCATGGCCCCTGCAGGGGGGAAATCCCCCCTTGCAACCCCCCTGTGTGGAGGGGTGTATACTCTTCCTAGGTGTACAATCTTCATGGGGTATAAACACGGCTGAAAAAAATACCTCTAAATCAGGAAGATAATAAGGCTCTACAACCAATACTTTTAAAGTCCCAATACCTGATATAGAGGGACTAGGGTTCGACACCTTAGCCATAATAGGCCTGAGAGGTTTAGAGTGGAAAGTGGGGTAAAATTTAGGCCCATCATGGATCATTGGGGAACCTAGAGCATGTGGTAACCTTGCACTCCACATGTAGTCCAGTAAGAGGGTTCTTATGTCAACATGACATGTACTGGTGTCAGAATTTTGAGATATATTACACCACCCATTACTCAAATATCGTCAAGGTCCAGGATCTACTGAGATGGGAATCATCGATGTTATCACTGAAATTTCGTCCACAAATGGTTACAAGAATTCAGCATCACCAAATAGTTATAAGGTCACCCATGGACCAAAATTACCACAAAATCATTTCCAAAGGGTCAAAAACTATACAACCAGTGACAAAATTAAAGTGCGCTATGACTACACAGGGTGCATGTGCACATGCGCAAAACAGAAACGTAGGAAAAGCGCACATGCGCCCGATACGTGACTGTGGTCGCAAAAATCCACGCACATGTGAGAATGACACATTTATGAGAGTGGTCGGCCTCCCACCCACTTCTGGTTCAGCTTCCAAGTTGATTTGACACTCAAATCTGGACTGGATTCGACTGGGTGGTTGGTCAAAGACCTAGAAATGCCCTAATTAGCCTCTTTACACACTACAAGCTGGTTGCACAATATCTCAAAGAGGTTCTATAAAAAGGCCATGGATGCACTTCATTTTTCAAGGAATTCAATAGCAAAGTTATGCTGCTACTATTCTCTTGAGGAATCCTCTATTCTCACCAAGAGTATACTAGCACCATTGCATTGGGCAATCCATCTCACCCCTTGAGTGGATTAGCAAGAATTATTTCACCATTTTTATTTCAAAGTTGTAAGAAGAGCTTATTTGTGGGGGTCCAAGAGCCATGCCTTGGAGGAAGAAGGGACTCATAGTCCTCTTTCTCCTCGGTGTTTTCTTTCACTAATATCAACCTTGCCATTGGTGACATGGGTCTTATTGTTTCTTTTGTCCTTATGTCCCTATGTTCATTAGTTTAGTTGTTATTTCATTTCTTAGTTTTATTCTTAGTTGTTCTTTTATATTTCTTTCTCTAACCCTTTTCATTACAGTTATCCTGCTTAGCAAACCCAACTAAGCTTGCAAGCACCTCTGTTTTGCTCACTAAGGTGACGAAAGAGGCGCAACAGATTAGCAACTCCGCTGGGGAAAGGTATCAATTTCCTACCCCATTTGGGTTTTTCTAGCTCTTCTTTTGGTTTACTTAACTTGCAGGTGCATTAACCAGCCTAAGTCGACCTGCAAAACATCTAATTCCAAATTGAATTGGGAGAATTCCATCTGGAATTTTCTTTCATGGCCATGTGAAATCTATGCGCGTGTTTTTTGGCCCACAGACATGCATCGTGCGCACATGCACCTAAGTCATAGTTCTATTCTGCGCCCATAATCTCATTTCAGTCTGTGCACAGGCGCTCAGTGTGCCTCTATCTCCACTGAGACTCGTGCACCTGTGCAAAAAATACACATTGTAAGGTTTTTTTTTTTAGATTTGGGGAAGGCCCTTAGCCTTATTAAAAGTGATTTCATGCATGTTTTAAGCTACACCACACTTAGTCCCCTCTTCATATAAAGGGATTAGTCAAAACAGATAGGCATTTAGGGGGTTTAAAATCATTATTTCCTCTTTTGCTTTCATTTTTTCCACATGGATGGCTTGCTTTGACTAAAAATATAAGTTGGAAATCATTTTTAATCACATAAAACTTACATTGGGACTAGAATTTGGATAACAATCGCTTAGTATGCTCTTCTCTCGCGCTTCCAAGCGACCTTGAGAATTAGAAAAAGATTGTGGGATAATTTCATCTCCCTTAAGAAGATTAAAACCTTTAGGAGAGGACAACAACCTTTCTTGGGACTCCTCTTAGTTTACTTTTCAAACACATATTAAGATTGTAACGGGCCCATACATGCCCACATGCTACAAAGATAGGATAGTGTTGAAATTTACTTTCTTAGATTAAATCACTAGGGAAGTTTAAAGGTTTTGTAATGAGCCCATACATGCCCACATGATCACAATCTAGGATAGTTTCAAAGCTTTTCTTAGATTGAATCACAATAGGGAGTTAAAGAAATAGTAAAGGACCCACATGTCCACATGCTAGCTTCCTAACTTTTGAATTACGCAAGGTTGTACCAAAGGCACTTAGTTAATTAGGTAATCAACACTTGTAAGGACCAAGCGAAGTCCACATGCAACAAGGTGACACCTAATTCATTAAAACATTGGCACACTTTCACTCATTCACACACAAAAGTCACTTATCACTCACATAGTTTCTTCTTGAAATGTGGAGGTCAAAGTAAGTTTTCTGAAACACCCCACCCTTTTCTTGACGAAACTATCCACTCCCATTTAATTTCAGCGAGGTTGGTTCACACCCCCAATCTCTTAAACAACTATATCTAAATTTTTTCTAAAAACTCACTAAGTTTTCCTGCACAGGAGGTGCTAGAAGAAATTTTTTAGTCTAGGTAGGATTTCGAGGATAGGCATCCAAATAACTCCCCGTTATCTAGTTCTCACATTGTCAAAACAATAGAAGTTGTCAAATAGGGAACTGAAAATCCTCCAAGTCAAGTGTTCCTAACACCATAAGGCAG
The DNA here is from genome assembly GCA_009831015.1 of Picea engelmannii. NCBI lineage: Eukaryota > Viridiplantae > Streptophyta > Pinopsida > Pinales > Pinaceae > Picea > Picea engelmannii. Next base: position 187,100 of record ML778852.1, on the reverse strand, counting down.
GGAGATACCCGTGAAGGGTTGAAGGCTAAGGTCCGGTTGTTCTGTGCGTCCCCCCTTGAGGCACCCACCTCTTGGATGGGATCCATCCTGTGACCCATTTCTTAGGCCGAAAATCTAAATGCTGCACTTTGACCAAGGTACTTAGTGACCAAATTTTAGGACATCTACCCAGGTGGAAATTGTGGGCTGCAATTGCACCTTGATCGGATTTTGTGTGGCTATTGGGAAATATCGCCATCTCTTTCGGGATATGCCCCCTTTACCCCTCATTATAACTGATCATTTCATCCTTCACTAGTTTCTGTTCTGGTGACTTTAGACCCCATTGTTGAGTACTATTGGAAGGTCCAGTGTTATTTGAGAGGAAGGACATTACGTCTTTAGGACACGAGCATTAGTTTTCTTTGATTCCCCATGCGGACAAAACCCACGTATCCACATATATGATTATTTTTCAAAACACTTTATGTATGATTCACTTCTGATCACATTTTGATCTAGATATATATTGTGTAAAGTTCAAAATTTGCAACAAAGGCTCTTGTTTATTTTCTCTCATTGCATTTTTCACACATCCACTCAGCTAGTCGGACATCATAGGGGACCCACAGAACCCCCATCGTTCCAGATGCTTACTAAACCTCCCTCCTATTTTAGGAGGAGTTCCTAGTCTTTCCAAGTCATCGACACCACCTTCACACACTCCTGTGAGTGCCAATGTCTTAGGATTAGCTTTGCTTGGTTCCACATTACTTGGGTCCACTTCCCAAGGTCCTCTGTCCACTCGCTCTCCTTTACATGGAAGCTGGGGGACAACTTCCTCTCAAGGGGGAAGTACCAACCCACCTAGCCCCCCTCAAGGGTCAGGTTCACAACACACTCACACCATGGTTGGAGCTAATCCTACCCCCCCACTACAGATGCCATATTTGGCCTCTCTTAACATACCAGATCTAAGAAAACTCACCAACGATCCTATATTGCATGACCCCACATGGCCTGCAATGCCTACCAAACTACCTTCAGACATCCCCAAGTTTGAAGGACATCCAGGTGATGACCCTGCCAACCATGTCATGACTTTCCACCTATGGTTCTCTTCCAATAGAATTATGGATGATTCCATCAGACTATGATTATTTCAATGCACACTCATTGGCCCATCAACCAAATGGTATGTAGATGAAAAATCAGAGTCCCATGCGACTTTCGAGTCCTTGGCCAAAGCATTTTTTACCTTCTTCCAATTACCAATCCGCCATGACAATGGTCTTGAACTACTCTCTAATTTCAAACAAACCTTAGCCACACATATCGCTGATCACATTCACGAGTGGCGTAGATGACGTAGTTTGTGCAAAGATGAAACCACCAAACAACAATGTCTTGACTGGTTTCTCAGATCACTTGTCTCTCTCCTCGGTAAAGATGTAGCTTCCACCTTCCATCAATCCAAAGAGGAAGCCATCAGTAAGGCTCAACAACATGACCTCATCTATTCACAATTAGGGTACTTATACATGGTACTTCTTGATCTCCCCAAACTCATGCCATTCGGTCAAGACAAACCCAGGATGTCTCACTCAACAGATGGATTGATTGATAATACCACACACCACAATCCTCAAACCCAACCACCACTAATGTATGGCACACCTCAATATCCGCCAGTGTATGGGGGAACCTCTTATTACCCCCCACCCCCTTATCAACAGCCATACCTTGTTGTTATTCCTCTGCCCATCAGTGGGCCACCACTGGAACCCCCAATACACCCACCTATCCAAACATGTTTTGGTACCCCCTATACCTCAGCTTATACTTTCAGTACTAGCGAAAGAGCCATGCCTTCCTAGGTACCTTATGGATCACAAATCCCACATAATCCATACTTTCCATTCCCTGGTCCTCCACAACCCATGACACCCCCACACCCTCATGCTGGGGTAAATTTTGTTCAACCCCCTCCCGTTCAGCAATATCAAAATTTTGAACAACTGAATAAGGAAAATCTGACCCATCCGTCGAATAATGCCAAAAAGAAAGGAAGAAACAGGAACAATAACAACCTAGGCCAAGGCGGGAATCAACCCCAACAAAACCAACCTATTGGGGGCAACCAGAACCAAGGGAATCAGAACCCCCAAGGGGGAAATAACAATAGGTGTCAAGGGATAAATAACAATACTATCAAAACCTCTTTCCCTTGTTCCCTTTGTGGTGAGTTCGGTCATTATACTCATCATTGCCCCCAAATCGCTGATTTTAAACGGCTAAAAGACTCAGGAAGTCTACCACATCCTCCAACACTGCCTACCCCTCAGCAAGCCCCACAACAATACGTGCAACAACCCCCCCTAGTCGTGCTGCAGAATCCCATTCCACACCAAGGTGTGATAAACACCCAATAGGATACGTAGCCTACCCCACCTCAGTTGGGACAGTACCTCAATCCAAACAATATCGTCGATCGTACTATCCTTCTCACTAGTGAGGAAGAAATCCTTCTGCAAACACGTAATCGTCAATATCGTACACCCGTTGAGTCTCCTCCCATTTCCCCAGAAACAACCCCAACACCAACGAGACCCCCGTTGGTGATCACTCACCCTAACGTTGAAACACCTCTTCGCATCCCATTGCGCAGGAATGTCCACAACCCCAAGGCTAGGGAAGCTCATAATTATAGTTTGGTCGATGACTTAGCATAATCCCTAGTGGCCATGTAAGTCTTAGAGGTCCTTCAAACTTGTCCCACTCAGCGGAAATCGTTACTTTCCACCTTGGGGGCAGTTGACCCCGCGGATACCCAACTCATCACATTTGATCTCGACAATGGAGAACCTCTCCTTCCCTCTCTAATCGCTTTTCAAATCCTAGTAAAAATTTGGAACATCACAGTTCATCGATGCATCATCGATGAAGGTGCATCCACATGCATTATGTCCAAATCTGTACGGTAGAAACTTGGTTCCCCCGAACTCATACCATCTGCCATTACCTTACGATCTTATGACGGACGACCATCATATCCTAAAGGGCTCTTCCAAAATGTCCCCGTAGAACTCAAGGGCAAGACCATTCTCATCGACATTGAAGTTATCGATGCCCCACTCGATTATAATATCTTGTTCGGTCGTAGCTACATGTACTCTATGAAGGCAGTTGTCTCTTCTATCTTTTGAACGATGATGTTTCCCCATAACGGGAAGATCATTACCATTGACAAAGTCTCACATTACGAGCCTAACCCTTCTGCCAACATCGATAACATTCTTCCTCTCATCCACACGAGTCATGACGCATACCCACTCATCGAAATGGGTCCCATAATTTTCAAAGACCCATCATTATTAGGAACTTACCATGGTGCACCACTGCTCCTTCATCCTTTCAATCAAGTATGTGTCATATCATCCAACGGAACTAACATAGAGGATACCCTTCCTCCTAGGGAGGCTTCTATCATATCTGACGTCCCACTAGTCACAGAGCTCCCCCCTCACGAGCCTCCTGCGAACTCGTTGACCCACTAGTCCACGATTTCACCTCTCCCCAAGGCCATATCCCAGTATGGGAGACAGTTCCCCAAGCCATTACTCAAATCCCCTTCTTCTACCCTCCACCTGGCGTACAAGCTTTCCAAGTAGCCACAATGCTTACCCTCCCTAATATGGTGTTATCAATTCCAGTTTGGTATTTACATCCACCAAAGATGGTCCCTCGACCATCCCTTCTCCCCCAAATGGAAGGAATTCCAATGACGAATCCCATACTCACTCTCACCATACACTCTACACCCCCACTCACTAACCTCCCTGCCACAGATGGGGGTAGGCGAAAGAAGAAGGAACCCATATCCCCGCTTCCCCCGTGCGTCCAACCCCCTTGCGCGCTATGTGAGAAATATGGACACCAAACCAACAACTGCCCATCTCTACCCGAGTTATGGAACCTGATTCCACTCAGTCAAACACCATCACCACTCACCACCGTAGCAAGTACTGTCGACCCCGCCTCTCACTCAAGTAGTAAAGGGATGCGAACCAAATTCTCTTGCGCGATATGTTCAGAATATGGCCATTATACACATCATTTCCCAGCACTGCCACGCTTCTGGCAGACATTAGCCGCGGTATGCCAAAGCTTCCAGAACGAACCCAATCTAGCTACATCATCCCTACCAAACATCACTGACATCCATTATGTCACAACTTCAGTCAATGAACGTATGAGGTGCCCTTGCTCTCTATGTGAATCCTTAGATCATTTTACATACCAGTGTCCTATGATCATTGAATACAGGCAACACCAATTGACCCTTATTCAAACCCCTACAGAATCGATGGTTGACCTTACTTTGTCACTAGAGATTCTTCATATCATTTCTTCTGAACCCGAGGCCCTCCCAATGCCTCCATGGTTCTTAGATGACTTATCCGAGGATTCACCCCCAAATCCCCCCAATTCTCCCATTCATTTCCCTACGAAAATTTTACATCCAACTACCATGGGTACTCCTTAGTACTTCGATATTTGGTTCATGTCGAGCGAACCCTCACAATCTCATTGCGTCGTTCTCCCCATGTCTTTATCACCAAGAGATAGCCACACAACGACAATCACCGATATCACTCTTTATGACCCCTTGTATTCCCGCCAATTCCACTGTGACGAGGACATAATTGAAGATTTAAACACCCCTGACTACCCATGGGATGCGCTACACCACTGAGTGCTCTTCTTCCCATAGGAAGCCTCCACGCCTCCTAACCAACATCCCATATACGCGGTCGAAAACAAGGATTTTATCCCATCAGGGCATATTGACCGGTTCAACAACCCTATTCCTGCCCCTGATGCTTTTGAAGAAGGTAACATGGCCAACATTTCTCTAACCATCAAAATTGACATTTCCATCAAAAATGGAGTCGTCGAGGAAATCACCATTGGCGCTTCTTGCACTCCTCAAGAAATCACCGCCTATAAAGCCCTCTTCCAAGAATATTGGGATATTTTTGCCTGGTCATACACATAAATGCCTGGCCTTGATCCCTCTATCATCGAACATCACATCGACACCTAGCCTGAAATTACACCAGTTCGTCAAAAACAACAATCGCTACACCCATCCAAAGCAGCAGCCATCAAAGTTGAGATTGACAAATTACACGTGGCAGGGTTCATCTACCCCATCGCCTATACATCATGGGTTTCCAACCCTGTACCTGTTAACAAAAAATAAGGTACTATCTGCATCTGCACGGACTTTCGCGATCTAATTATCGACGACTTCGCAGGCCATGAGGCTCTATCCTTCATGGACGGTTTCTCTGGTTATAATCAAATCCGAATTCACCCAGCCGATCAATACAAAACCGCATTCACTACCCCTTAGGGTACTTTTTCATATCGTGTCATGCCTTTTGGCTTAAAGAATGTTGATGCAACATTCCAATGGGCTATGACATACATTTTTCACGATTTGTCTCATATCATCCTTGCATACTTGGATGACCTCACAGCTCAATCCAAGAAACGCACCCAACATCTTGATGATTTACATATCATCTTCCAACGGTGTCGTCAGTACAACATCCGCATGAACCCCCTCAAGTGCATGTTCTGCATCACTGTGGGGTGCCTCCTCAGATTCATCATTTCCCAAAGTGGTATTACTGTGGACCCCCTCAAAGTCCAAGCCATCATAGAAATTCCACCTCCCTGGAATTTATGTCAACTCCAAAGCCTACAAGGAAAAGCCAACTTTCTACGGCGATTTGTCCCAAACTACGCCACTCGCGCACACGGTTTCCTTCGCTTATTATGCCACGACATCCCATTTCACTGGGATGAACATGCCCAAAAAGCATTTGACGATCTTAAAATGGCCCTATCTAACACCCCTTTAATTAGTTCACCCGACTATAATCGCGATTATATCCTCTACATACCAACATCAGCTGTCTCAGTAGCAGGATTTATCGTACAAATAGGCGATGACGATCATGAGCACGTCATTTACTATGTTAGTAAAAACCTCTTACAGCCAGCCTTGAAGTATAAACACGAAGAGAAACTAGCCCTTGCAGTCGTCCTCGCAGTCTAGAAACTGCGTCATTACATTCTGCTTCACATGACTAAGGTCGTAGCAAATTCCAACACTATGCAATACTTGCTCAGCCGTTGGCAAATTAATGGAAAATTTTCCCGATGAATCATTATCCTTCAAGAGTGCAATCTTGAATTCTCAACACCCAAGAGCAAGAAAGCTCTCGTCCTCGCCGAACTTGTCACAGCCTTCCCCTCTGACACTACCAGTGCCCCTGTCAATACCAACTTCCCCGACGAACATCTCTTTTACATCACTTCGGATGATCCTTGGTACGACGACCTCCTCGTCTACCCCCGAACTCAAAATTTCGGTAACCACCTCTCATGAGATGATCATCATCATATTCACCATCAGGCCCCCCACTATCTCCTCATCCGAGATATCTTATATTGGTGAGGGGTCGACACCATACTTTGTCGATGCTTGACTATTGACGAGGCCGATAGAGTCTTGAACGACTGCCATAGCAGTGCATGTGGGGGCCATCTTTCGGGAATGTCCACTGCTCAGAAAATCATCCGAGCAGGTTATTTTTGGCCTACATTGTTTCACGATTGCATTCATGCCGTGAAGCGATGTGAGAAATGTCAGATTTACACCAACAAAGCATGAGCACCACCTGCTCTTCTTCACCCAGTCATTACTGTCGGCCCCTTTTGTAAATGGGGCATCGACTTCATGACTTGTAATCCCCCATCCAGCAATGGACACAAATACATTGTTGTCGTAGCTAATTACTTCACAAAATGGGCTTAAGCCATGCCCACCTTTAACAATACCACTGACACTGCAACACATTTTTTCTTTAATCACATCATATCCCACTTTAGAGTACCACTCCAACTAGTTTTCGATCACGGGAAACACTTCGAGAATGAGATTTTCGTCGAATGCTCATCTTGGTTAGGATTCTCCCACGAGTTTGCCTCACCATATTACCCTCAGTCAAACGGACAGGTCAACATAGTTAACAAGGTCCTTAAGACCATGTTACAGTGCACGGTTAATAAACATAAAACCAATTGGCATCATATGTTATTTTCTGCACTATGGGCTTACTGTACGGCCGTGAAAATGGCCACTAATTTCACACCATTTCACCTAGTCGATGGGGTTGAGGCCACTCTTCCCATCGAGTGCGAAATTCCCACCTTACGCACCGCAATTGAGCTATTACTCGACACTGCTCCAATGGAGCAGCACTTGCTGCACTTAGAATCCATGGATCAAGATCGTCGATCTTCATTACAGAACAATGAGGCAGCCAAAAAACGGTCAAAAGCCACCTTTGATTGCCATGTCAACCTTCGCTCATTTCAAGAAGGCAACCTTGTCCTTACTTACGATATCGCTCATGATACACTTGGTCATGGCAAATTTGAGTCACTATGGCATGGCCCCTACATTATCCAACATTGCCTCACCAAAGCCGCATACATCTTGGCCTCTCCCAAAGGCCTCTCTCTCTCAAAGAACCCATCAACGGGTTATACTTAAAGAAATTTTATGCCTAAGCGTAGAAATTCTACTTTAGGTTATTTCTTTTATAGTGTTTTAAATCTTTTTTCCCTCCCTCACATCTAAACTATCATTTGTGTTATTAACAGATGCTTCCTACACCAGCCTACCACATCGGTTACGCCGACGACACCAACCGTTGGACACAAAATCTTGCTTTGGCAGCTTGGGCCCTCTATACCCCTTCACATGACATGCTCTATTCCAGCAGCATATTTTGGGTTCAGACACCAACAACCAAGCTGAATACACTATCATCATTGGCCTCCTCGTCGATTCCCAACATCATCGTATTTGTCACCTTAGCGTTTTTCTCGACTCTCAACTAGTCGTTCTCCAGCTCAACAATGTGTACCACGTCCACGATCCTTGCCTCTTTCGCAAATACCTGCAGGTTAGACTTTTATCTCGACATTTTGATTTCATTACATTTACACATATTCCAAGACAATTGAATCAAATTACAGATCACTTAGCTAACATGCTGTTAGATTGGCATATATCACATCAAGCTACCTCTACACATACATAAACATATCAAAAAACCTGTCACAGCATATATAAATTAGACATCATCAAACACATTAAACAAAGCACATGTAAACATCACATAGATCCAAAAAATGTATACTCATGTATATATAAATCAATCTACAGTGCCATCAAAATGTTTACATACAAATATACAAACGTCCGCAGGCCAGCAAAGCACCTCAGTACAAAACTGGTGCCACGACACCAAAATGGGCTCAGCAGCCTATATACAAAATACAAAAATAGATAGAGTGACACTCATGGTGCCTCTAGAGCACCACCTCCTGCCCCTCCCTCAGGCAGTGGTCCCCCACCCACTACTGGTCCCTCTGGACCGAGAGGTAACTGTCCAGTCATAGCAACACCTGCTACTGTTGCTCGCCGCACCACGACTCGCCATGATGGCAAAACTCACACACACTGCTCCAGGATTCCCTCATCCTAGATACGCGACCACATGCCCTCAGGCACGCCCTGTAGCACCGCCTCCAAGCGACGATGAATATCCTCAAAATCTGCTCCGGCATCCACCGGAGGAGCATGCAATGGCCCGGCCCCTGGGTCATCAAATCGGCATCTCCTCCCTGCTCTCTCATCCTCAGCAGGTCTCGCCTTGGCATCCTCATGCTGACATCTCTCTCCTTCTTGTGGCCCTCCCCATAGCGGTCTCCCCAACTCCTGGCGAGCTGGCGCTCTCAGAAGCTAAACCTCACGCTCGCGAGGTCCCACATCTACACATACAAACAAACAAAAGATAGTATCAACATCTATACACAATACACATGTCATGCTATCTCAAAAAATACATATCAAACTCATAAACATACCTCGGTGATCAAATACCTCCCCTGGAGGTAACAACATGTCTGGAGCACATGGAAACTGCAGTATAACCTGTGGCATCTGCCGCCACACCTATGCCACCTCAGCGGTGAAATAGTGTCTGCCCTCGCCACCACCATGGTGAACCAAAATCGTCGCCCACCACTTTAATCACGGCTCTCGCACCCCAGGCGTGCCCAATAAAATCCTAGGGCACAACATAGGCACCCTCTCCAAAAACCAGGCCACCAAGATGGACCCAAAGGCAAAGTCCACTGTGTCAGTGGATCGACATCGGTCCAGCTACCTGACCATCCTGGCATGCAGCGTAAGCCCCCAGGCAAAGTGCTCACCGGCCAGTACCCTCCCCATAATACTCAACTGACCACTACTGATCCACTCAGTCACGAGGGACCCATACACCCTCACAATCATCGCTGCTATACAGCGATGCACTAGAGCATCCATTGCCCCGATGCTCATGACAGAGTCCGACATAAAGTTCACCCTGGAACAGTACCTCCGGCCCACTGTCACTAACGCCACATCTGCAGGTAACACCGGTTCCTCCGGTAGGGGCGTTCCCCAAAAAGGGAACCTAGTAAAAAAATATATATCCTCCATCATAGTGAAGGAAATCTTCTCTCCCCGCACCATAAAACAATGCAGGTTCGGACTCCACATCTGGATAAGAAACTGCAGTAGATACTCCTACACCCATATCAACGGGCACTCAAAGAACTTCAACAGCACACAGGCTACCAAAGTAGCATGTACCCTCAGCTTCTCAATAGCCACAACATCCCTCAGTTGAGACCAATTCCGCTCTCGCTAGCCGACTGGCATCGTGCAAACTGATCTCCTGCAACCACATAATATCGCCCTAGGTCATCCATATTGACCATAAAAAACACCAAAAAAGATGATTGTTTCACCGTCAGCCTTGCCTCCACAGAGCGGCTATTTAAACCGCAGGCGTGCACATATGCGCGCCTGTTCACCCCACAGGTGCGCACATATGCATTCATGTCCATCAAACAGGTGCGCATACAGACGCGCCTACCCATCAAACAGGCGCGCATATGTGCATGCCTCCCCACCCTACAATAGCGCCTCCATATGCCCCTATCATGAACACAGGCACGCATCAATGCGCGCCTATCCACTACACAGCCGCGCACTCATGCATGGTTGTGTATCAAACAGGCGCACACATCATGCGTGCCTTTGTCACCCCCTATGAGTGCCCCCATGCACGGCCATCCGGATAATAGGCGTGCATGCGTGTGTGCATATTTCTGGATCGCCCATGTACTTGGGGGCCCACACCCATACAACCCCCTGTACGACCCTCCGTACAACCCTTGCCCATAAATTACAAATCTACTTCTATGCAGGATGATAAGACTACCAACTTGAAGCTCGCTGGTCCTAGATCGACTACCTTGTTCTCCCAGAATCTCTAAATCTCCTCTTAATACCTCTCGTCCAGTCACTCTGGAAGAAAGTACAAATGAGGTGGCAATGTGGGCCCTGCAGCTATATATAGGCCTTTCCACCAAACTTCCAATCACCATTCTGGGAGCTTCGGGTGTCCGTTCTTTGATCCATATTCAACCATGGGATCAATATCCCATCATCTACATCAAGACAGTCCCCGGGCCACTTTTTATCCTTAGCCCCTGGGGCACCATTTTTTCATACCCCATCCAGGTATGCATGCTCATGTTCAAAATTATCAAATAAATGCTCGTATGTTCGATTCTCTTCAGTTATTTCTCACGTCAGGTATTTGGTTTTCATGTGTGCAAGTACTTGGTCATCATACATCAACGTAACCCCTTCAGGTATATAATCATCACTGGCATGTAATCATTCCCTTTGAATCTCACTTGCATCTCCAATCACACCCTCTGACATTTTCCTCTAGGATCTCCATCTCCGGCTCTGCAGTACCAACACCTCCATTTGCATATTAGGTACTGTCATCCGGTAGCACTCTCCCCCACATGAGTTGTCTCATTCATAGCACCCTTTTGCACTTTGACACTCATGCTATTTTTCAACCCTTTAGGGATGGGAGTCCTGATATTCTTACATCATGTCGCGAATCATCCACATACTCCTTCTCCTCATTTTTCTAGCTTTCCCACCGGACTCCCAGATTATCTATTCAAGGTTCTATTTTGACTGCACCTCCGTAGTATCCTGAACCCTCCATTTCATCCACAATCACTTTGCCCCTCTACAAATTTCCCTTCATTTCACCTACCTCATACAGAAACCCACCCATGGGGCCCCCACCCTCCACCAATTCTCCAAGCAAATGGCGCCCTCACCGGCCCAACGATCTTCCATTGGGGCAACCGTTTCTATATTTGTACACAACCCAAATTATTCTTTATTTATTGTAACAAAGCCTTTGTTTCCAGCATTTACATTACCTTTTTGTCATCACCTTTGGTGACCTTCTTCCCTTTTTGGCTAACGCAACCCATGTTGCTCTTGGTTGGGGCACCCCTTATCATCTACCCTTGTTGACATCGTCCATACACTCCGAGTATCCCACTGGCCACTTACCTCTGCCCTCTGAGTTTGTTCACTTTGTCCCACCTCTAACACAACTTATTCCACATCTTGTTGTCCCCCTGACACTCGACTTAGTTGAACGGTTGCGGCCACTTATACTTCGCATATACCCCCAACCAAGGGCAGTCTTGAGTCTTCATACATCTTGATTTCGACCATGTACCTCCTACAGTTCCTAACCTCACCTAGTAGATTTCACGAAGCCCTTTGCTTCTGGGAGTCGCGTCCCCCTTTTGTTGACATCAACACAGTTTTCCAGAAGGGCGACAGTATCTTGACTCTCATTACCTTTCCAATGAGAGATCTCAGACGGCACAGGGAGAACCACAATTTCTCCTTGCTATCATTGACCACCATAACATTCCACTTCAACACTTTCTCATGTTACAGTGGGTCTTACTTTGCGACTATTGCAGTTATTTCTTATCTTTTCCGAAGACCTCTGAACTTGGCTGGGCTATCAAGGCCTACAGAATCCATGATATTTCTTACAGATGTCACTGCCTATTGTTTAGAGTATGTTCCTCTACAGAATTATCTTCTGCCTTTATCACGACCGCCCCCAAGGGTGCTGCAGTTGTCTACATCAACACATCATTCCTTTTTTTGAGTTACATGACATGAGCATGGGGCATGCATACCTCGTTTGTACACAGTTTATTTTTCCACACCTTATGGAAGGTTGGGTTCTACAGGTTCCCTTCTCCCTCCAATGGGTAACTCTTGACAATCCCACTATCGCTCTCTCTTACAATGACACTCTCAATAGAAGAAACATTGATGGATTTTGGCTATATGCATGCTCCTAACCTCATCCATTAGGGGGCATCTGTTATCACTGAAATTCTGTCCGCAAATGGCTACAAGAATTCAGCATCGCCAAACAGTTATGAGGTCACCCATGGACCAAAATTACCACAAAATCATTTCCATAGGGTCAAAAACTATACAATCAGTGATAAAATTAAAGTGCGCTATGATGACACAGGGCGTGTGCACACATGCGCAAAAAAAAAATGCAGGAAAAGCGCACATGCACCTGATGCGCGACTGTGGTCGCAAAAAGCCGTGCACATGTGAGAACAACGCATTTATGAGAGTTTTCATCCTCCCACCCACTTCTGGTTCAGCTTCCAAGTTGATTGGACACTCAAATCTGGACTGGATTCGACTGGGTGGCTGGTCAAAGACCTAGAAATGCCCTAATTAGCCTCTTTACACACTACAAGCTGGTTGCACAATACCTCAAAGAGGTGCTATAAAAAGGCCATGGATGCACTTCATTTTTCAAGGAATTCAATAGCAAAGTTATGATGCTACTATTCTCTTGAGGAATCCTCTATTCTCACCAAGAGTATACTAGCACCATTGCATTGGGCAATCCATCTCACCCCTTGAGTGGATTAACAAAGAATTATTTCACCATTTTTATTTCAAAGTTGTAAGAAGAGCTTATTTGTGGGGGTCCAAGAGCCCTCCCTTGGAGGAAGAAGGGACTCATAGTCCTCTTTCTTCTCGGTGTTTTCTTTCACTAATATCAACCTTGCCATTGGTGACATGGGTCTTATTGTTTCTTTTGTCCTTATGTCCCTATGTTCATTAGTTTATTTGTTATTTCATTTCTTAGTTTAATTCTTAGTTGTTCTTTTATATTTCTTTCTCTAACCCTTTTCCTTACAGTTGTCCTTCTTAGCAAACCCAACTAAGCTTCCAGGCACCTCTGTTTTTCTCACTAAGGTGACGAAAGAGGCACAACAGTCGATCTATGAGTCGACGATCAAACCTCATCTGTAGATATCACGAGGTCTTAACCCTAGACTAAGATATTTAATATCCTCATAATCTCAAGAATTATTTTAATTAACCCCATCATAATTCTTTGACATCGGTAATTTATACAAGTTTATATGCAAGTAAGGCCTTTATGTTCGGTGTTCAATGACTATGTGTCACCATATGGGAAATCCATGTGTCTCATCGTGGCAGTGCCATGTAGCATGCGTGGTGGCATGTTTGGGTATGACCATGTGTCACCATCATATGGTGCCACTTGTCATGCTTATTTTGGCATATTTGTATGGGGTCCATAGGATGAATAAGTTCCACATGTCAAAACAAGCCATGTTGCATTGTGATGTTGTCGGTAAGGGATTCATTGATTTTTCAAGGGTGGACCCAACTGAGGGATAGTACCCTTGGGATGGTGCCATTAGTTCCTGGACACCAAATCTAAGAGGGAATAGATCTCCACCATTGATCTATCAGGACCGAGGATTCTTTGAGATGAAATCTAGGCCATTGATCTACTAAGGTCTAAGGGAACCCGTAGATGTTATAGATCGTTAATTCTTAGTCAAAGACTCAAGTGAAGGGCGTGGTTGGTGCCACATGTCAGGATGAAAGTGGTGTCAAATGTAGATCTTAGAAGGTGTCATGTTTCATAACGATTTGGTAACTATAGGTTAACTTCTGAGGAGAATATGAGTGTCACGTGTTAGGTGGTGATAGTTCCATGTGTCACGCAGAGAGGGAATTATGTGTTAAAAGGGTTTGATATGGCTGAGAAGAACCAACCCAATCCTAGCCATCTATTTCCAAAACATTGGATCCATTCAATCTATAAGAGGTATCCATCAGACTCAGTTGTCGGAGGATGTTGGGTTTCCTATGATGAGGATATTCCAATGGGAGGATCACGACAGTGACAGAAGCTGATCCAAAATGGATCCAGGAAGGCCTAAAAATAAAATTTCTTGGAATTATACGAAACCAACGACATTGCGCCAGGCTCATCGCGTTGATTTCGTCCATATAATGTTTTTCGCAAATGGACACCGTAATCGAAAGTTATCATGTTCTGATCAATTTCCCAAGCAGGAAAAAAGTCAAAATAGTCAAAGACAACAAGTTTTATTGTTTCCATCAACAATACGATAAGTGACGTCAACATGATGTCATGATGATGTCAAAAGGACACATGGTAGCACGAGGAGGTGACATGTGTCACTCATTTTTGGAATTTTCAAGTTGAGTTGGACCAGTATGGAAACGACACATGGAACTATACATGCGTGACATGTGGCAGTCTGTACGTGATGTGGCCCAATGATAGGCTAACACATGGAAATATAGATGATAGGTGGATGTATGAATGTTGATGTGGCAGGGTGACTGGGCAGTATGGATGATGACATGATAGTTGATTGGGTAGGTGACTTGGAAGTACAGACGTTGACGTGGCACAACACATGGTTATACGGAAATGACATGGTAGACGACATGGCAACTAACCATTCATGCTAATTGGGTTGTTGACTAGGTACTGAATATATTGAATGGGCCAATCATAGGGTGACATGTGGCCCAATCAGAGGGCACCACGTGGCACCCCATATTTTTCCAATGTTGGTTAGGAAAACAATTTGGTCGCGACTTCATCAGGATCGAACCCCCAACCTCAGAATGGGAAATGGGCTATGCCAAATGTGCTAGCCACATGGGCGTGGTTGGTGTTTTTTTAAACAACTAGATTAATTTAGTGTTAAGCTGTAGTTTGGCGCAAGTTTGGGGATAAGCCCTTGTCGACAAGGGCTAGCCCGACCAACCAAGGGCCATGGACCAGATGTTTAGGGTGTGTGAGGGATAAGGCCAAGACATATGGCTCCATCCAACCAGAGCTATAGACCCTGGGGATATAACGGATGGTTGGGTGCATGGAGTGTTAGGACCTGGCCACATGGCCATTCCCACATGACCAGGACAGGAGGAAAAGGGTGCCAGCAATTCAACTTTCATCCCGAGGGAATATGGTGCTTCCCATATGGCCAAGAGCTCGGAGAAAGGGGGTTTTTCCCACATTATTTGGAATTTTGGATTTTAAACTTTATATTAAATATTTTTGTGGATTTTTATGCTGATTTTGGAGGATTTTATCCGTTTTGGGGGGATCTAGAGCCCGATTTGAGGCCAAGTCTTGGGAGGAAGTTGGGAGGAGGATACCAACTCAAAATATATATAAACCAGAGGTTCTTATCAGCATAAAGAGGTTTTTATTGGAAGAACGATGATGAGTTTATGAAGCTTGAAGCCATTTTTATGAAGGTAAGTCATTGAGGAAGTGAACTTTGGAGGCCAATTCTAGGAGCTATGCTCAACCTTTTTCAGTGCAGTCAGTTGTATTGGATTCTTGAGGTCGAGCATAACACAAACAGACCTATCTATAATCCTTTTGAAACTTTTCTGATAGAATTTTGAATCATTGAAGATAAATAAGAAAGCCTCACCCACTGAGACAAAGGCTCGAAAACGTAGGAAAACTTGTCGAACTCTGTTAACAACTTTATTGTTATGGTTTGTTGTTCTTTGTGCTTATATTCTGATCTGCATTTATTTCTCAAGGATGCTATAATCTCTCATTAATTTCTTCTTCTTTCCTTAATTTTTAATTGGTAATTGAACACATGCTTAAAACTTAGTCAAGTCTTTAAAGATCAATTTCGGATCAAGTGGTATCGGAGGAGGTTGACAAATGGTTTTTGAGTTTGCATGATTACCAGGGAAAAGTTGAGTCATGCTAAAGGAAATATTGTATAAGGGGATCCTGATATTGGATCGTGAAAGAGGACTTCTCAAAGTGAGGAGATGGCATCAGAAGAAGCCATATCTCAGAATGCCATGTATGAGATGGTAAAGGTATTATATGAGAATTACTTGGAAAAAAAGAGGCCTTTCCAAGGGGAATCTTCCAAAAAAGACACAAGTGAAGAAGGAGAGGATCCTCCTAAACCTCCTCCTTCACCTCCTTCTCCTCCATAAGCTTCTTCTTCTTCAAGTACAAGTTCAAAATCCACCGCAAGAAAAAATTCCCATAAACATAAACATGATATGCCTTTACTTAAGATTGATGTGAAATTTGAATTTCCCATGTATGATGGTGAAGTCAATTATGAGAGGCTTGACAACTGGGTCAGACAGATGGAAGTTTATTGCAGTGTGTAAAAAATCAAATATAAGGCAACTCAAATCAAGTTGGCATCACTTCATCTTGCAGGAACAACACTCATTTGGTGGCAGAGTAAGTTGGAAAATGGCACGTAGCAAGTTGGTAATGTATTTCCATCATGACAATATTTTGTTTTTGCACTTAAAAAGAAATTTAATCCTTTGGGTTATAAAGAGAACGATTTTATTGAATGACAAAGTCTTAAACTAAGAAAAGGACAAACGGTGCAAGAATACATAGATGAATTTCATAAGATGGCATTAATGTTAAATATTCCATTACATACCCAAGAAACTCTTATGAAGTATATAGGAGGTTTACCTGCACATATTCAAAACACTATATTTATGTTTGGACCTACTAATGTTGATGAGGTTTATGTTCAAGCAACATACATTGAAGCAGGGAAAACATGAGTTGGTGTATCAGGGGAATCATCTTCGAGGAAAGAGGAAAAAATAAATGGGAATGGAAAGAAAGAAAATTCAACGACAAGAAAAGAAGAGAAACTCTCTTGTAAGCATTGCAAGAAAGAAGGGCACGATGATGACCATTGCTGGAAATTGGACCCAAAGAAGAGACCGAAATGGTTCAAAGAAAGGAGAGAGAAGAAAATAGTTGCAACAACAACACGACCAACAGACTTGGGATATATTCAGGTGATGAGACTAAGACCATAACAGTTGGTTTGACAGGTAAAATTGGTGATGGATATGATTCCAGAAGTAAATTGTTTCACATAAGGGTGATAATGAAAAATACTAATATTGATACATTGATAGATAGTGGGTCTCAATCTAACTTGATTTCAGAGGAAGTGGTTAAACAATTGGGATTGACAGCTAAGATACATCATAAACCTTACTCACTGAAATGGATAAGAAACAATCATAAATTGCACATAACAAAGCAATGCACTTTAAAGTTTGCAATTTCATCGAAGTTTGTGGATGAGGTAACGTGTGATGTGGTGCCACTCAATGAATGTGGAATGGTCTTAGGCAGTCCTTATTTGTATGATCGCAAAGCAATATTCTACAGGGAACATAATCAATATCACTTAACTAAAGAAGGCAATGAATATGTTGTACATTCTCATCACATAAAAGCAAATCAATTTCTACAAACAATGGAACAATTAAGGAAGGTAACTTATGCAAGAAACACACCTATAATTGTGCCAAGTAAAGAAATTGATCTTAAGCATGAACAGGAGATGGTTGTAGAAAGGAAATTCAATAATACTTTTCTTCAAGATAAGCTAATGTTGTGCAAACATATCAAACATATTAGCTCATTTGCAGTCATATTTCTGATGTTATCGCTGCTAATGTTTTTAGCATGGATGGTAGTGGCTTCAGTAAGATGTGAAAGAGTACAAGTGGATAACAATATGTTGTCCATTGTCATGGATTTTTTGCAAGTGATTATGATGTGATAGGTGCACAGGATAGAGTTTAAATACAAATGACAAGTGGGGTGGCCTATCCTGCAATTGATGACTGGTTAATACCCTTTTGAAGGACCAAAAGGTCTTAGTGGGGAGGGATGATCCAAAATGGATTCATGAAGTACTAAAAATCAAATTTCTCTAAATCAGACGAAACCAACGCCATTGTATTGGGAACATCGTGTTGATTCCGTCCATATATTTTTTTCACAAATGGACACCGTATGCGAAAGTTATCACATTTTGATCGATTTCCCAAACAGGCAAAGTCAAACTAGTCAAAGTCAATAGGTCGTACTATTGACATCAGTAGTATGATAGGTGACATCAACATGACATCAGTAGGACACATGAAAACACGAGGAGGTGACATGTGTCAATCAATTTTGGCATTTTTGCGCTGAGTTGGACTAGTACGAAAATGACACGTGGCACTATACAGACATGACATGTGGTAGTTCGTATGTGACTTGGCCCAATGATAGGATGAAACTTGGAAGTATGGATGACAAGTGGATATACGAATGATGATGTGGCAGGGTGACTGGGCAGTATGGATGATGACATGGTAGTTGACTAGGTATTTGACTTGGAAATACAGACATTGATGTGGCACGACACATGGTTGTACGATACTGACATGGAAACTGATGGTGTATGTTGACTGGGTTGCTGACTGGGTGCTTACTATACTATATTTTCCAATCACAAGGTGACACATGGCCCAATCATAGGGTGCCACGTGGCACCTCAGATTTTTCCAATGTTGGCTAGGAAAAAAAAATTGGTTGCGACTCTGTCGGGCTCGAACCCCTGACCTCAGCATGGGAAACAGACTACACCAAATGCGCTAGCCACATGGGCATGGTTGGTGCTTATTTAAACAACTAGATGAATTTAGTGTTAAGCTGCAGTTTGGCGCAATTTTGGGGATAAGTCCCAGTTGGAAAGGGCTAGCCCGACCGACCAGAGGACATGGACTGAAGGTTTAAGGTCCACAAGGGCTAAGGCCAGGACATATGGATCCATCCGACCAGAATTGCAGACCCTGTTGGCATGTTTACAGGAAGAGTGTGATTTTCATTGATGGAAAGAATAGCAGCGACAATGGAAAATAGGAAACCAGTTTCGCAGAAGAAGGTTTGGAGGCCAAAACCTTTGAATACTTAGAAAATCTTCTAAGTCGGAAGAAATCTTAATCTTAGGAGGATGAGAAATAGTGGTCGCTGAATCGAGCACTGTGAATAATATGGACTGCTGGATCAGAATTCAGACAGGAGGAACGAGCGTGCAGAGGAGGAGAACAAATCTCATGCGTAAGATCTGATCACGTGGACCAACTGTCATTGGATTAATAGGTAACTGCACATGCTTTAATTCTTTTAGAGTGCACATGAGAAGCAGACTCATGAATTCCTGAAGTTTCAAGGTCTATCAAAATCGTCCATCATCGAGGAGGACACGTCGCAGCAAATAAGCAGATTAGAAGAATCGTGAATCGAAAGAACTGCGTCAAGCAATCTGCAGACATCGCAAAGCACGAAGTCGTGAAGTAATTCTAGACCATTGGATCGAGAAAGGACACATGGCAATAGATAAGCAAATAAGAACACAAGAGAGCATTGACTTTATGAAGTTCAAAGCTATGAAGGAATCCTGGTCGTCCATTGAGGTAGGACACGTGGTGAGAGATCAACATTTCATTGATTCGCAAATTGGAAAAGCCAGAGGTAGGAGTAAATGCCCGAGATAGGAACTCGTGAAGTTCGAGTTCACGAAATTGATCACAACCATTGATCTGGTTCGGAGTTCAAAAATCAGGAAACGAAAGAAAGGAGGTGATCTAACTTATGACATCATGAAGCGTGAAGTCACGAAACGTGAAGGATATCTCAGTCGTTAGCTATGGATCGTTGAGGACCGTTGATCTGATGTAAGGATTTCATGGATTCAAACTTCGGGAAAATCATGAAGAGAGGGGTGCAGATAACCTGAAGCAGGAAGTCATGAAGTGGAAACCTGGACCGTTGGATCGAGGAATGTCGTGGGTCATCGATCGGATGAGAGCCAAGTTCAGAAATCGAGAGTTGGGAGAATTGAGGTGACTCGCAACATATTATCCGAAGCACTAAGTTGTGAATCACCTTCTTGATTAGCATGTGGTCATAGCTAGAGGTTACATCAATGAAGAATAGGGGAAAGAGAAAGCATCTCTAGGCCCCACCTTAGAGTTTCAGGATTTGGGAGAATCGAGGTGACTCTCAATAGATTATCCGAAGCACGAAGTCGCGAAGAGCCTTTTTTACTGGTGTGTGGTCACAGCCAGTGGTCACATCAGCAGAGAATAAGGGAAGGATCTAGTGTCGCTAGGCTCCACTTTGGAGATCGGGAGTTGGGAGAATCAAGGTGACTCGCAGCAGAATATCCAATGTGAAAAGTCATGAAGTGCCTTCTTGGTTGGCGATTGGTCACAACGAGTGGTCACCTGGAGAGGAAATTTGCACCCTGTGCTAGTTTGCGCGGGTGAAGTTTGCAAGGAGATTCTTCACGAGGACCTCTTGTAGCTGACAGAGAATACCTCCTATAACTATCAAAGAAGCTCAATGGTAATAGAGAATATGAATGATCTAAAATTGAAGAAGACTTGAAAAACTTGAATAATTATTGCAAGTGAAATGTTATGTGTTTAAAGCAACAGGATCAATTTGCAACACATAAATTAAGGATTACTTATGCAAAATACACATAGACAGCAGCATAAAGATTGAACATAAGCACATAAACATAGCAATTTGATAAAGGAGTTCACCCCTCTTATGGGCTACATCTCCTGGTCCAGCTTCCAATGGTTTATTATTATTAATTTCTCAAAAGTGCTCAAAAACATGTCTTACAATGCTCAACCTGACAAACCGACTACTCCAATGGCTTCCCAGCGTCCCAAAACCCCTGTCTGGGCTCTTTCGGCACCTGAAACGGTCGAAAAATGAGAAAGATATGCCTCCTTGAAGTCTCCTTCTCCAACTTGTTGTCTCTGGTTCTACAATTCGTACCCCTCTTGCACAAACCTGGCTCACACAATCTTTTAAGCGTAAAAACTCAGTCCCGTACGCAACCGTGCATCGGTACAAACCGTAGGATCGTTAAGGCGCCTCCAGCCCCTAACCGCCTCGGCACTTGGGCATATGGCATGTGACCTCACGCGTTTGATAAAAGTGGTTGAACCCGTTTTAAAACCGTGGAACCAACTGTGTAACTCCTGCGCATTTAAACAAGGTTCATACAATGGTCATATGCGCATACACATAGACCGTGGGTTATCCGTGCACAACATATGCAATGGTCATACATAAACTATGGTCCAAAACCCGCGCCAATAGTCGGATTACATTATACACGGTCATATAATATATTGCAAAGAACCACGCCATATTTCAATATTTGGTCATATGCGTTATCCACAAGACCGCGGGTCAGGGCTAAGCCCCGACCCATCCCCCCCGCCATTCAATACATAATGTAACTTTAAATAATTTTAATTACATTTACATATCAAGAAACATATAATGGCTTAATGGTCGGGCGGATGTTTGTGTGGTGGGGGTCGAACCCCACGACCTCCACTATATTTTACATAAGACCAATAGCCAAATAATGAGTGACACGTGGCACCTCCAGATTGGGCCACGTGTCCTCATTCTATTTGCCAACAACCGGACACGTGTCAACACATGACTCATCAACATCAACCAATAAAAATGCACCACATCATCCACCTGCCACGTCACCGTACGGATGGTATGGCCATGCCACGTCACCATACGGACTGTACAGACAGGTACAGTTAGCATCCAAAAATTTTGCCTGTTTGGCTTGGCGAACAGATCGCGATATCTTCTCCATACGGACTCCGTTTGAGAAAGTAAATATACCGCCAGAATCAAGAAGACAAGACGGACGTAATGGCACTATTTTTGTCACATTCCGAGCACTTTGAAAATTGAGCAAAATTTGATCCCCTGATCACACCTCCCCATTGGGAATCTTTTGGACCTCCAAAATACTATCTCAGTCTATGTGAAGATGAGGGTAAAGTTTGTAATGATCCCAAGTCATTATGCAAGGATCATCATTGTTTTGGTGTCTTTTTAAAACTTTTTCTGAGTGAGGTATTTCGTCAAACACTTTGTTGATCTACCTTTTAGATGTGTTTATATGTGTGTATGCAGCAAATAACAGAAAGAGATAACCATGGA
>ML778852.1:126298-144625 GCA_009831015.1 Picea engelmannii | reverse complement strand
TAAATTCAAAAAAAAAAAAAAATGTCCACCTGTAATATACATAAAAGTCTCAAAGTGACATAACAAGTTTTGATCTTACCTTGATAACGAATTAAGTAAATTCAAAAAAAATTAAAACATTGTTGAAAAGAAATGGTTTTCCTTAAAGAAAAAACAAATACACTTAGACATAACAAGTTTTGATCTTTATCTTGATAAGATAATTAAGTAATTAAATTCATAAGAAAAAATTAAAACATTGTTGAAAATAAATGGTTTTACTTAAAAAAACAAATACACATTAAAAAAAGGGGAAAGAAAAGTGTCAAAAGAAAACGAAAGCACTTACTAGATTCTTTTAGAAAGCATTAATCACACTACTACAAAACCAAATACTTTCCCAAATGAGAGGATAACATTCTCATAGACAAACATGTTTTTAGGGTTTTTTTCGGGCGGGGGGGGGTGTATTGTGGATGATATTCCATCCCAAAACACAATTCAAGTTAACTTCATAATTTGATTTTAGTTTAACTTCAAGTTAACTTCATGATTTAACTTGATTTTAGTTTAACTTCAAGTTAACTTCATGATTTAATTTGATTTTAGTTTAACTTCAAGTTAACTTCATAATTTGATTTTAGTTTAAATATAATAAAATTATTGGGTTTGAAGGAAAATCTGTTTGGTTTTTTTATTTTAGAGGTTAGTTTTAGTCAATGGGGTTTTATCAATAGATTCCAATCTCTAATCAAGGATCAAGGATTTGAAGCAATCTATAGAGAAAACGTATAAACGATTCATCACGTTATCAAAACTTTTATCTAAAAGTTTGGGAGAGTCCATGTGTACATCAATGTGTATGACTTTGCACCCATGGATGTATATATCTTGACTCTACACATGAATGTATGACTTTTCACCCATGAAGGTAATGTGATTATTTTTCATTATCCAAATGAATATCTATGGAATTTGAGTTATTTGGAATTTATGTGAGCGGTTATAGGGTTTTTCTTTTTTATAAGTATTTTTAAATATATGGAAAAAATCATTCTAAAATGATTTTTTTTTTTTAAATTATATATATATATATATATATAGTTTGAGTGAGTTTAATGGTCAAGAACATGTGTTTCCTTCTTGTATATAACAAGTTTAAATCCAGAGGGTGGTAGGGAATGTATGCCACTGTAAACTTTAGTAGGCAAATCCTTACATGAAGGGGATCCCTTTAGTAAGTCAATCCGTACATGGAGGGGATCCCTTGTCCCACAAACAAGACAGTCTCATACACTAATTTGATGTCTAACTTGATCGTGACCTTATATATATATGAAAAAAAAAATTCAAATCCAAATGTTTTAGATATGTTGTATTTTTTTACCATTCAAATTGAGAAACTATTTTCCAACTATATATATAGGTTTACAAACATGTTTAAAATTATATATAACTAAATTGAGTTAGTTATATGTAATAATATGTAACATCCTCTTCGTTACGACAACAAACAATGATGTATAATAGGTAAAAAAATGTATTAGGAAAATTAAAATCTTCATGACATAATTAATAACATCAAGAGCTACACATCATCATAATTTAATAATGGCACATTCAATGCATTAACATAATTAACAGTGATGCATAATCACCGCGTGAACATAAGGAGCGGCGCAATTCAACACCACACGATTAATTGAAGCAAATAAAATAAATGATCAACCACATCACTGAGTAATAAAGAACTACCCACCCAACCTACCCTGGAAGGTTAGGACCTTCAAGACACATAATCAACACTCATAGTCCAGGATTCTTCCGATTGATTTTGACCATTTAAGGTCTCAGGACTGGCAACTATTCTAAATAACTTGAAAATGTCTACATCTCATGAATCCTCACTAATCTAATAAGAGATAATTACCATTTATTTGTACATACAATAATTTCTCAAAATACCTATTGATTATCAATTTCTAGCAAGATCGATTAACTTTATGCACCAATTAATGAGAACTTATCAACAATCTATATTCAAGCATCCAATAATATTTATTCCATTATTACTACACTTTCCATAGTTCCACATAAAAAGAATAGTAATATTCCAAATAACATCATAAAACATTTTCTAATTAAGTAAATATACATGCAAATTACTATAAATTTATTTATAATATTTCAATTATCATTATATAAAGTATTCCAAATTAATTTAATAATATAATGAGAAACACTAAACTATTGTGATATTCCAATACCATTATAAGACCCTTTCCATTAGCTAATTATAAATGAAAATTAATATAACCTTTACCTCACATTGATTAATTAATATATATTCTCACAAAAGTGTAACTTTACAAAAGTAATAACATTACATTATTTTAATAATAAGCTCCATTAATGGGGGAGACCAATAGTTAAGTAGTCTCAATTTGAATTTTAATTATGGATTACAACATACGGATACAAGGCTTTATACAAACTTATTTCCAAGAGCTTACTTCCATCGTAAAAAGTTAAACTTCAAGTAAGAACTATTAATGATGGAGTCGAGGGATACTGGGTGGGAAGTTTTTTTCAAACAGGTTTTTGAACGGTTACCAATTACGTGATTTATAGTAGAAACACCTACCTGGTGTGTGGATTCAGACTATGAATCTCATCTTTTCTTAGTTTATTGTTGCTTTAGCTTTGGGTTAGCAATGGGCGGTCACACATTTTGGAACTCGTTTGTCTAACTTATTTCCCGGATTCCGAGCGGGAGTTTCTCGTAGATTGTTGTTGTTTTTTAGCCTTGTGTTTTTCACTGTTCCCTCTCTCCTTTTCTGGCTCCATGTTTCCGAGTCTCTCGGGTTTCTAGATGTCCTTTATTGATGCTGGTTCAGGAGAGGGTCTTTTTGCTTGAGTTACGAACCTTACTGATTTTTCTATTTGCACTGAGTGCTTGTCAGCTATTGGAGTGTTAGTTTGACTGGCATCTGGTGGGACAACATGAAGAGCTTCTCCAATAAAAATTTGGAACGAAAGGTCATGTCACTTATGAGCCCAGATGATGAGGAAACCTGGAGACAAGTGGGGCTCTTCGACAAGATGGACAAGCTGAAGAGTGGGCCTGTGGGCGTCTCACCTTCCTTTAACAGGTCTTTATCCTATAACAGTCCTCTTTGTAGTCCTCCTCTTCCCCCTCTGCATATTTCATGTTCTTTAGAGCCTGTTATCCCTCCCTCAAACACTCCTTGGGCAGGCACATAGTCGACCTTGTATCCCCAGACCTCCCGAACCCTTCTTCTTCTTTGCAGGAACACATGGAATCTGGTGTTCAAATTCAGTCTGCCCTTTGCCATTGGAAGACATGGAAAACCAACAAGAAGGCCAAGCGCTTGGTGTTAGGAAATGATGTGGGTTTAGAAGATACTTGTAGAATGGCACTCTGCGCTCTAGTTGGGCGGATATCTTATAAATCTCTGAGTAAAGTTTCTCTGGAGGATTGGATAAAAACCCAGTGGTTAACCCTCCTAGGCTACCACCCTAAGGTTATCTATTTAACCAAAGGTTGTCTTGTCTTTATTTTCACTTCTCCAGAGGACGCTACACTCTTACTGAGCTCACTGTGGGTCTTTGGGGGAAGTATTCTTATGCTTAAGCGTTGGAGGATTGCTTTCAACCCTGATAAATATTACTTCCATTTCAGACATCTCTGGGTACTCTTAGCGAGTCTCCTATTGTATCTTTGGAATGAAGGAGCCTTACGGGCCATTGGTGATTCTTTGGGGAGATTCATTGCACTGGATTCTAAGTTCCTTTCTGACCCTGTGCGAAAATTGGGTAAATTTCTTGTGGAGATGGTCATCTTCGGTGGGTTGCCGGAAACCTTAGAGATAGAGTGGAGAGGACGGAGGATCACTCAGCCGTTGGATTATCTTGGGCTTCTTTTCCAATGCAACCTTTGTTTCCATACGGGTCACCTTTGTTGGGACTATTCGGGGAAAGTTTTGGAGAGCTCATCTGAAGCTTCTAAACTACAGAGAATCCCTCCAGCTTATACTAATACTGATGATTCCTTGAGTTTTCTACATGATTCCTCTGGCGCTTTCTCCTCTCCTCTGCTTGAGCCTGAGTCTAGTCTAATTGGTAAGTTACAATCTCTTTTCCCTCTTTTGTTTAAATCCATGTCTACTGAGGAGAAGGAGGTTTTAAATAAGTTGGACTAGTTATTGGCTAATACCCTGTCGAAGAGGATTTAGAAGCCCGAGTCGGTTGATACCCTTCCTTAACCTCTTCACTCAAATCCCTCCCTCCCCTCCTCTCACCAACCTCCTGTCGCCACACCTTCTCCCTGTCCTCTTACTACTACACTTCAGCCTGAAGTTCCCCTGCAGTTATCTCCTACCCTCCTCCTGTCACCTTCCCTTTTCCCTTCTTCTGAAAACTTATCCATCCCTTTTAACAGTCCCCTGGATGAAATGATCAGAGTCCCTCTGATCCTGTCAGGCTTCAGAGAGGCAAAGGAGGATGAATCGACTCTCTCCGTGGTCCTAGATTCTTTAGTTCCTAGCCACTCTAAGACCTGTGACCCTGTGTCGCTGCCCATTTTTCTTGGAAAACAAGTTGTTGACAACAAAGGGAATACTGGCTCTTCCTCCTAGCAAACTACAGGAAAGGGATTTAAGGATTTTTCATGGTCTTGGGGCATTTCTTCTGAACTCTCACCAATCAAGACAAGAATATCTCGAAAGAAACAGGTGGTTTATAGCAATCAAGCAGATGAAATTGTTCCTACTTCCCCGGATAATAGGGCCCTTAGAGAAATGAAGGCCATGGCGAGGGAAAAGTGATTTTATTTCTCTCCTTGAATATTCAAGGGATTGGAGGCACCCTCAAGGCTGCCTCAGTTTGTATACTGTTGGACCATACTAAGCCGAACATTATTTTTTTACAAGAGACTCTTTCAGATGAACAAAAAGCACGAGATTTTTTTCTTCTACTCCGTCCTTCCTGGGATGCGACTGCGATTGACTCTTTAGTATCTTATGGCGGGTTATTGTTCTCTTGGGACCCAAATTCCTTTGATCTAAACCCTTTCCTAACACTTGGAGGTATTTGTTTAACAGGAAGTTGTATTTCTTCCAAAAAGAAGCTGGTGTTTCTTAATATTTATGGGTCGTGTATAGACTGTAAGCACTTCTGGAGTTCGGTAGAAAACAATGGTATTCTCTCTAGTCCAAATCTCATTATTGCTGGTGATCTCAATTTCATTTTATCCCTGGATGAAAACTTTGGGGGTTCTTTTGTTTCTGGTTCAAATGAGGAGTTTTACAGAGACTTACTTACTTCTTTGAAGCTGGTTGATATCAAGCCAACCAAGTTGGTCCCAACTTGGCGTAACGACCAATCCGGTCAAGATTCTATTGCTATAAGTATCGATAGATGTTTAGTATTAGAAGGATTTTTGTCCAATGCTGCCCTATCGAGATCATGGATGGAATATCCCTTTATCTCTGATCATGCTCCTATTCTTATCCAACTGGAGAACACACATTTATATAATGCGTTTCCTTTCAATTTCAATGCACTCTAGTTGCAGGATTCTGAATTTCTTAAATTGGTCCATATAATCTGGAAGGATCCCCGCTTTCTGATGGAGGGTAACAAACAACTACTGTTGATTTGGAAACTTAAAGATCTCAAGAGAAAAACAAAAATATGGTTAACAAAAGTCAAGGCGCAGAACAACCTATTTTTGGATAATTTGGAATTCGAAATTGGGTAGCTCTTATTGAAATCTGTTGAGAATCCCTTATCCTTGGAGGATGATAGACATCTTCGTGAGATGGAAACTAACAGGAACAATTTTCTCTATAGAGAGGAAGAGACTTGGCGTATCCGTAGCAGGGCTACTTAGATAAAAAGTGGATATTCCAATACAAATGTTTTTCATAAAATGGCCAGTTTCAACAGGAACTAGAAGCATATTTTGGATTTAATAAAGGACAATGGAGATAACCTAACTGATCAGGAGGCGTTAAAAGAAGAGGTTGTCCTCTATTTAAACAATTATTTAAATCAAAAGAAACATCTAAACTTAATGAGATGACTAGGATATCGAGCCTTTATCCTAGGATGGTGGAAGAGGATGAAGCTGAGACACTCTTTAATCCTGTAACTCTGGCAGAATTAAATTTTGTTCTATAAAGTTTTAAAAAAGAGAAAATCGTTGGTTCAGATGGGTGGACAACATAGTTCTTCACTTATTTCTTCAATATTGTGGGAGGTGATCTCGTCGAGATGGTGGAGGACTCAAGGACAAAAGGTAAACTTTGTGGAGGTATCAATTCCACTTTTCTGGCACTCATTCTGAAGGTAAACAAGCCGACGTCCTTTAATGACTATTGACCAATCTCTTTATGAAATCTTATTTATAAGGTGATCTCAAAAATCCTTGCAAATCAGATCAATCTGATTCTGTCAAAGTATCTTTCGCCAGAACAACTAGAGTTCCTGAAAGGTAGAAGGATCCAGGACGCTATTGGTATGGCCCATGAGAGCCTCCACAACATAAAAAAAAAAGAATATTAAATCTCTGGTGCTGAAGTTAGATCTTAAAAAATCCTATGATAGCATAGACTGGGATTACTTAAGGCTGATTTTACTCACTATAGGCTTCAAGGTTAAGCTGACGGGATGGATAATGAGTTGCATTTATAGTGTCAGTTTTGTAGTTTTGATCAATGGAGAGGCGACAAATTACTTCAAGAGTTGGAGGGGGTTTCTCCATGGATGCCCTTTATCCCCGTATCTGTTCATTTTGATTATGGAAGGCCTCAGCCTAATACTATCTAGAGGAAGTGATGATCACAGTATTTCAGGTATTAAGGTAACAAATCTATTGAAAATTTCTGATGGAATGGAGAGTGATTTTTGACATTCTTCAAGCTTATTGTCTTGTTTTGGGGCTCTGCATAAACTCTACAAAGAATACAATCCACTATTGGGGGCTTGAGGAAACAGAGCTAACTCAATTTAAAGCCATATTACCGTTTACATTTGCAGCTTTGAATTCTGGCATCAAGTACCTAGGTTACCATATTAAGCTGGGAGCTTCCAAAACTAAAAACTGGGGTTGGCTGGTGGCAAAGATTGAAAACCAAATTGGGCTTTCGTGTAATAAATAGCTATCGATCGAAGGTAGATTAATCTTGGTAAAAGATGTGTTGGAGAGTCAATCAGTGTTCTAGATGTCTTTGGAGGTATTCCTAGATCTATTTTAACAAAAATCTGTCATTTAATGTATGCTTTCCTGTGGAGTGGACAAAAGGCAAAGTTTCACCTCCATCTTTGAAGATGGGATCTCCTGGCAAGACCGAAACACTGTGGAGGTTGGGGGATCAGAAATATCATGTCCTTCAACTCTGCTTTAATTTCTAATACGTTTTGGAGGGCACTAACTGTTGACAGCATTTGGCACAAAATACTTTTGGGTAAGTACCTAGGGGATACTTCGTTCATTGACTGGCTTTGTTTGCCTACCCAACAGCAGAAAAGAACGTTGAGTTTCTGGAATGGAATGACCAGGAATCTCGGCGTGATCCTTCATTAGTTGTGGTGGAGTCCTGGTTCGGGTACCTCGATATCTTTAGGCAAGGACAAAATTTGTGGTTTGGAGGATCGAACTTTGCTCTCTGATTCCCTGCATATGCATCTACTCAACAATAAATTAACAACACTAGCCCAAGCGAGTATAACCGATAGTCTGTCTTTCTTTCCAGGTAGGTGGTGCACTAGTGAATCCTTGGATCGTTGTGATCAGGACGCAATTGAATGGAATTCTTTCACTATGGCCTTATGGGACGCAGGTATTACTCTTCGAATCTTTAAAGATACCCTTGTGTGGGCCAGTGGGGATGCGTCGGGTACCATATCAACAAATAATCTCTATCAGGATCTCATAAATCCTTACAATTACAAGTGTGACAGTGCATGGATTCTCAAATTATGGAAGTGGTCAATACAACTCAAATTCAGATTGTTTGCGTGGCTGGCAACGTTTGATAAAATCCTTACCTAGGACGTGCTGCAGAGAAGAGGTTGGGAAGGTCCAGGGGCATGAAAGATCTACAATTGCAACTCTGAATCTACAAACCATCTATTAGTCCACTGCCCCTTCATAAAATCAGTTTGGATCAAGTTATATAACATCTTCCATTTAAAATTCCAGTGGGATGGTACCTCGGTTTCATATTGTTTTAATAAGTGGAATACAGAAAATTATGCTCCTGCAAGTTTGGCCACTATTGCTTGCTGGCATATCTAGATAGAGAGAAATAAGACCTTATTTGAAGATCACACTCCCTCACAACTCTCAGTAGTGTACAGGATTTCAGTTACTTTCTCTTGGTAGCCAACTATCATTAACCCCATCCCAAATAGATTTTGCAATATTATTCAGACTGAGGGGTTCACTTTGGCATGTTTCTATGGAGAAACCCTTTCAACTAGGGAGTGTTGTGCAGAAGGAGGATTTTTAAAGACTCATGCTTCGAGGATTACAAAATGGTACTTAAATTGTGGAGAGGGTACGAACACAAAGGCTGAGCTCATGGGATTGTGGGCGACTCTCACCTTGGCTTCGCTTTGGGCGATTGAAGAAATCCAAATCCTAGGGTATTTGAAAGTTATCATTGACTAGATTAATCAAAAGGGTCAGCTCCATGCGGTGAACATCGAAGGCTAGAAAAATAGAACAAAGGAACTGACAAGAAATAAAAAAATAAGGTATCGACACATTTACAGGGAGCACAATAAAGAGGTTGACTTGCTGTCAAAGAGGGCACTAAAGGAACCTAAAGGTAGACTGTCAGTTTATCATTGGGACAATGGGGAAGAAATCCCTCTTACTCACCTCAATATCTTCGAAGCTTGAGCTCTTAGATCAGTGAGTGATCGATTTGCGTGTGGAGAAGCTGGGTGTATTGTGTAGAGTTTTGATTCTTTTTGCAGAATTCATGTCCTCAGTTTAGTTTTTAGTTGTGATATTTATTATGTGAACAATATTGTAATTTCATTTGTATCCAGTGCAATCCAAATATTTCAATTGGTTGTTCCTTTTTTGTATCGTGTTGAATCGATGCCGCTATGTAAAAGAAATTATACCTTATATAATTTTGAGTCATTTTTCTATTGGAAAAAAGTAAGAACTATTAATTAATTAATTAATAATGGTTTGTTCCATTTAAAAATAAGTAACTTCATCATTGTTCTCACACAGAAGTTATGGACTATGACTTTCTTTAAAGTTATTGGTAGCGACATTATAAAATTTGAAGCTTTTAACTCTCCAAGGTTAACAACTTTTACCCTCCAAAAATTTTATAATGGAATTCTTCACCATTTGTTGACTTTTACGATGACCATGATTTTAAGTGGAAGGGTGAGGAAGGTGGATTCTTGGATAATGGAGCATTAGTTAAGAAGAATCATGGAGAATTGATCAAAATCCGCACAAGCGAAGATCCGGAGTACTAGGAGTTTATGTCGGTGTTAAATTCCAGATTGAAATCACGATTAAATACAAAACAATTTAATCCAGTGTATCAATATGTGTACCGCTAGCTAACATTCGCTTAAGAAGGGTAAAGGCCATTCCATCCATTGGAGATAGTATGATTTTCCAGATTTACTTTCGACATAATTTACCATGAGTCCAAGTCTAATCAATCAATCAAGATTCAACAACCAATGAATTAATTATACATCAAGACTATAACCAGGAATTTATCTTAAAGCACACAAGGTCAAATCAAGAACTTGTAAATTTTACATCAGAATTTCAAAACTTTACAGTAATTTCTAAACTACATTTATAATTAGAAATGAATAAAATTTCTAATCTCAAATCGGAATATCGTAATCGAAGGCGACGAATTTAAAAAAGTTCCTTCATGAAGGCACTCCCTTCGACCTCTCACTTGCTAACAGTGAGACTTCATCGGTACCTCCCAGCCAATGATAGGGGTACTCGTCTTCCCCCTTAGCCCCCCGAACCACACAAGACCACACATACACACAACCAAAAAACATTTAGCTCCCAGCTTTCCTTGCAAGGTAGAGCCACCACTCTCTCTCAAGCTGGGTATCCCAACTCTCACAAGAAAAACCAGTCAAAAATTCTACAACATAACGTTACCCATAACCAATGTGATCCACTTCTCATCTGGGCCATATGTTTTATAGAATTTATCCATGACACATCCCCACTTTCACAATTAATTCACTTTTTTAATTAAAGAACTTAGAATTATTTCCCCCATTACACTTGTCATCCTCTCCCTAAGTTGCACAAGAAATTCCACATTTTATTTTAAATTCAATTCAATTTACCTCACCCTTCCTAAAAGCACTCCTTAAATCACTCCTAGTTTTTTCTGTATTCCCCTTATTCTCATTTAATGATTGATGCCTTACTAAATCTGAGTTGAGTTAAAATATGAATCTTCTTCTAGTTAGACTAGTGTTAACTAGACTCTAGATAACTTTCTATGTGTACACATTCTTTTATGCTTTATTCCTTTCTTATATTAAATTCGAATTTGGTATTTCTACACACATGTGTATTATATTAATTATTTAAAGTTAATTCACCTTCCTTAAATTCTTTAATTGATTTACCTCTTTCTTATTTAATTAATTTATAATTTAGTTTTAGTATGCTCACCAAACTTTAGACTTGGGATT
Source organism: Picea engelmannii (assembly GCA_009831015.1). NCBI lineage: Eukaryota > Viridiplantae > Streptophyta > Pinopsida > Pinales > Pinaceae > Picea > Picea engelmannii. Next base: position 133,903 of record ML778852.1, on the reverse strand, counting down.
AATTTTGAATAGGCTCAGATTTTCATTTCGGGATTCACAATTCATAGTTTCAATCCTATATTAATTAATTAAAGACAACAATGCTTACAGATTTTACAGAGTTTAATTATTCTCTCAAGGTTTTCTAGGCCACCTAGATTCATTGACTCAAGTTTTATTTCCACGACGTTCCCTTCAAGACGCACTCTGTGCTCTAAGGGTTCCACTTGCCTTTGACTGGTTTTGGTAGTTGTCCAACCCTTGGAGTCAACACTCCATTCAGGCAACCTTGTGAGAGACTAAGGGATTCTAAGGAATAAGTACCCTGCCTTATTGCGCACCCTTTAGAAATCTTCGTGAGTGACTGTCTCAGTCTTCCCTCACGACATCGTGGACCTCTCGAACTAGGTAATAATTAATCTACAATTCGAGCCACGATGGGAGCACTAGTAGGATGTGATAGGGACTCTGCCACACCTCTCCCTCAATATCTGGTTTATGTTCATGGCCCTTTTACTCCTTATGCGAGTCATATTAGCAAGCAATCATCATCCTACATCCATCAACGAAACACTGTCAACGATTGTATACAAAATCATACTATAATCGATCATATGCCGCAAATGAATAAATGAAATACTCAAACCAATACAATCCACTCCCTGACTCAATCTGGAGTCCCAGGAGGTCCATTGATGCCATCGACATCCATAATCTGTCAAGTGTCTTTCACACTCAGGGGAAACTCGTCAATAGCATCTGTCAATACATACATATCAATTAACATTAAATCACAATCATCAACATCATCATAAAAATCCACAAGCGAAATATATAACCATGTACTATAACCAGATCAATTGCACGCAAGTGTCCTCAAAGAATAAGTCGATAAAATGTGCTCACAAGAGTGGGATGTTACATAATAATAAATAATAATTAAGGTTGCATCTAAGCCAGGAACCAAATTGGTGTATGAGACCCTCTTGTTTGTGTAATAAGGGACCCCTACGATTTGAACTTGTGACCTATTATGAGGAAACACATGTTCTTAACCATATACTATATTATATTTTTTCTACAATAAATAAATCCTTATATGTAAAAATACTCCATTTTATAAGTTTTTTTAATAAATAAATTCTTATATTAATGTGTTTATAAAAAATTATAAAACAATATATTTTTATAAGAGAAAGTAAAGATATTACATTATTCATTAAAAAATCAATGTCTTAGAGGTGTATATCACCATAGAGTGAATTTTGAAGGCTCTCCTTATGACGTGATTGGCTGGTTGGAACATGGTAACTATTGGAATTAAACTCATCTCAAGTAAGTGTTGGAAGATTGGTTGTTGTCATTGATGTCAACCCTAGTCATGGGTTTTGGACTGCAAGATTGATGAAGGTATTTGGACATGAAGGACAATGCACATGCAGATACAACACCCATGGATGGATAGTATACATCATGTTGTTTCCGATGGTATGTGGCACGTCACGTGGATCCTCATGGTTGAGGAGAAATGAATTTTTGAAGATGACAAAGTGAATTGAAGAAGGAAGTACATGTAGGCCCTAAAGATAATTAAAGTTCAGGTCGGCCCTAATGTTAAAAGGAAGTGACATAAATGGTATAAATAAACATCATTATACATTCATTTAATACAAGTCAAATTTCAGAGGAAATAAGAAGTAAAGAAGGTCGGATTTCAAGGGAGGATGAAGTCTTTTGGTGATGTGTTCTAAGGTATGTTATTTTCAGGTCATCTTACCATTTTTGCTATAAATTTTTTTAGAATGATTCATATGGTGAAATCGCTATGGTATTGATAATACATATCAAGGTACCTCTGGTAAAAATTTCATCTCTTGATTCGCTATAATTATGGAGATACACTCTGTGGAAGATAGGGTTTGTGACCAGTCCTGAATCTAGTCAATAAACAGGTGTTCTAGGTAAAAAGGTCATAAATTCTTCATCGAGAATCTAAATGACGTGGGACAAATTTAATTGGAAAGAGTACATATTGTAGTTTCTTGTGTGTGATTTTCAGAATTGGATGTTAAATATTGAGCGCGGGGCATTCTGTACAAGTTCGGTCTTCTGAATAGACCAAAATTGAATAAAGTCTACCATTCTTTCTATAACTTCTTTTTGGGGAGGATTCAAGGAGTGAAAATTGGAGGAGTTTCAGAGAATATATTGAGTAATATTATCTACAGGATTAGAGTACTCCATTAATTGAGGAATTGCAGAAATTGAAGAAGTCTCAGGAAGCATTATCAGGTTCTATGTGATGATTGGTTGATGGTGATGATTTAATGTAAAGTTTTATTATCTCTCATATATTCTTGGGTGGAAGGGGCAAGGATGGAGAGTTCAACTCTCTCTTGATATTGGAGGATTGTATCTTCCTCTTGGAGGTTTATCCCTCCCTTTACATTTGGAATCTATAGCTACCTTTGGAAGTCATTACTTCCCTTGACCAATAACTATTGATTATTTCTCATATATTGTGCATGGTGTATTGTGGTGTATTGGTGTAACTCTTATTCTATTTGTTGTTGGGAAATAATACCCTATGGACTAGCAAACTAGGGTTAGGCTTGCATGCAGATTTTGACCGTAAAGAAATGACCTTTTATCCTACCACCCAAAACTTAAACCCCTCTTTCACGATGCATACATGGAAAGGAACTACTAACCTTTTTACTGATGTTTGGTGTAGATCCTCCATTTTGCTTTTGACCGCTTGCTTGCGCGGCTCCTTCCAAAGTAATCCTACAATCAAGACAAACAACTACACATGTATGCTACTTTTCTACTTGAGGTTTAGAAATTAAGCATAAATTACACAAACCACATATAACTCATGCATTGGGACAGGAAAAGTATTCTTTTATTATCATCAAAATGAATCAACTTACAATTAAAGTCGAGACCAGCCACTGCTCCTTGATCTTGATCCTGGGCTCCTCCTCTTCTTTTGTCCTCCAACTGCTTTGCGTTAATTCTCCTTAGGCTTGAGGAAAGGCTAAAGGGTTGGGACAATGGATTCGGCAAATGGGCATAGTTTCTTCGCTATATTTTTCCTCCTCCAAATAGTACCCCTACCCCTTCTTTTATAGGCTAGAAGGAGCTAGGGTTTTGGACGAACTCTCGGCCATGCATGGCTGGGAGTTTCAGTTAACTGACCCATAGCTTTTTGTCCCGTCAGAAACTTTCCTATTTTTGTGTTTTGTTAGGTAAACGCGGGCTGTAGTAGGCCTGCCAGTGTTCACACGCGTGTAGTAATGGGTTAGGGCGTGTGTGCCTTTACCTAAGAGGATTTTCAAAGAGGTTGTTCAGCAGATGTTTTGGCAATGAAGGGATATGAGTTGGCCTGATTCCAGGTAAGCATGTGTGGTGCAATTTAGGGTTATAACAGATGCCCCCTAATGTGTGAGGTCAGAAGAGCATCTGATGGCCGAAATACATTACCAATCTTTTACCAATCTGTATTGATATGCTGACTGAGGGAGCCCAAGAATCAGGAATCAGGAGGTGTCATTTGCAAAATAACAAATGTCTCACCGAGGCGGGCATACCCATGCTCGGGATAAAATAGAACCATGGCTACCAATCAAATACATTGTAGATCCATGTCAAATAACTATAAAGAGTAGCCGCAAATAATACACAGCGGAGCTACATCTTGAAATCAGAAAGATATACATATAGAGTATCCATCTCCCAGAAGCTGATTCGGCCTGATGGTTGTACTTCAGAGCTCGAGCAACAACTTCAAAATATTCTAAACTCGGGTAGGAGTGTAATATGAGTGTACGATTGCACTACCCAGAGGTCTTCGACGACTCGTCAGTTATGGACTTGATAATCTTGATGATCGGACTGAAGGCTTCAGTGATTTCGAACAAGGACTTGATTGGATGTTCATGATGGCCAGGTATGCGGACAAGAGACATATTGTAGAGGGGATGACTCAGGCTTGGTGACAAACTTCCCTTGGACAATAGCATGAAAAGTGATAAGACTCAGGTAGCATATCTGTTAATCATAAGTCTACGAAGCAGGAGGCAACACAAACTCTCCATATGTTTGGAAGAGTAACCAAACGGTGGAGGACACAACTCTATATAGAAAGAAAAAGCTTCCTAAGGTCGTACTACATCCCATAGTATGATGATCAAACGGACATATGTGCTTCATCCAAGGGCGACTCATTATGCTGCCAATAAAGAAAATACTTTTCCCATCCTCTTTTTGGGGTATATTTGTTTTTTTTGTTCTTTTTGATGATTTTGAAAAAGAATAAAGGAATATTACGTTACAATGGAGGAACAAGTACTGCAAACATACAAGCTCAAGGCACAAGGACAAGATTGATGTTCTGGTAAAATTATACTCAGGAAAAATCCTCCAGCGGCCAAAGGTGTTAAAACGCAAAAGCAAACTGTTACAAGGCTGATGGGTAAGGTATGCGAATGCGGTTGATAGAACACACAATGGTAACGTCCTTCGATGTAAGTTGAATGAGCCCAGAGAAGGGAAGCTCGGTGGTTTTTCATATTTAGAGAGTCTGAAAAAGCATAAAAGGAAACTCCATTGGGGTACCTTTTTCATCAATAGTCTAGTCGGTTCGAAAAAGGGATAAACTAGCACCGATTAGACGTCAATTCAAAGCCATTTTAACGAGTGTGACAAGGACAAGATCACTCGGCGATTTTTTCACTTTTAGGGAGTCTGAAAAAAGCTTAACTATGGACTCCGTCAGGAATATTCTTCTGGACCAATTTAACGAGTGTGAAAGAATAAGGTCACTCGGCGATCTTTTCAATTTTAGGGAGTCGGAAAAGAGCTTAACTATGGACTCCGGGGGGGTTTCTTTTTCGTAAATTTAGTTCCTCAGGCTCGAAAAAGGAATAAAATTATACATGAGAATACTCTTCTAAAGAATGAGAATTCGATAGAGTATACCTTTGTTCGTACAGTTGACCGTCCAGACCGAAAAAGGGGTAAACTACCGCCGGACAGACGTGACTTCAAATTTCAGTTTAACGAGTGTGAAAGGTCACAAGATCGCTCGACAATCTTTTCATGTTTAGAGGGTCTGAAAAGGGCTTAAAAGGAGACCCGTTATGTTTTGGGAGTCCGGAGGGTAAGGCAAAGAGTGAAAAATACCCATGCAAATGAGGTTCAAACTCATATTCAGGAAAGACTATACGGACTCCCGAGCCTACAATGTTGTTAAAAACGGCATGGACACCATAATGCAACCAGGACCTACCTAGGGCATCCATGTTGTGGTAAGCTCTACCACCAAGTTGCGACACTTCTAGAGCAGATATGACGGGTCTGTGTCACAACCGGGTGGGATCGATCCTATAGCATAAGAAAAAGCCAACGAGATGAAAAAGTTGGGGCGATATCCTAACCTATATGCTCAAGTGGATTTTTGAAAAAAAAAAAAAAATTATGGACCGTCAATATATATTTTTATTTTTTTTTCGAAACTCAAAAAAAAAAAATGTCCCAATACCTAATCAAATCCCTCCCATATAACTCCTGGATCACTCTAAATGGTTTTTGGTATAAAGAAACTAATAAAGGGGCCCAAAAAAGTGACAAAAAGAGGCCAAAAAGTCTATAAATAGAAGTTGGCAGCTCATTATCACCATTGTTGATTTGGAAATTGACTCTGAAGCCAAAACAGCCCCTTTGCCAAAGATCGTGATTCTGGGAGCTACAGTGGACGAAACGGACTTCTTCTTGGACCAAGTAAGTACAAACTCCCTTATCTAGCTATTCAATACTTCCATTTTTAGCATTTAGTTTATCTTGGGGGTGGGCGTCGACCTCAAAAAGGTCGGCCCTAGGCAAACGCGGGATGTTCAGGGATAGCCCGTGGGTACCCGCGTGCAGAGCAAATCCTGCACGCGGGTACCCGCGACTGTCGCCTCTACAGGCCACGTTTACCCCCCCGTGTGATGAAAAAGTCAATGAAAACATGTATTGACCCTCCTTTACCTTGTTATTGTTGGCAATATGTATGTTCAGTGGAGGGAAAGGGAGCACGAGGCTGCTAATGAGTTAGTGGCTGCAGATCCGAATGTTGTGGCCGTGCTGACGCAGTGCGGGTTGGTAAAATTCTTTTTATGTCCGTTCATGCGCGCGCAACCAAGGCTACTGAACGTCTTGGTTTCTTACTGGCTCCCTGATGCAAAGGCATTCATGCTAGAGGGGCAATCCTTGGTGCCCACCACCGAGGATATTTAATTTTTCACTAGCCTCTCAAGGAGAGGGGAACCAGTCAACTTTCAGACGTTTCCTGCGGGGCCGAGCAAAGTCTCGGAGCTGATTGATGAGTACTGTGAGGCTGGGACCAATCATAGAGGTTCATCGGTACCTGTTAGTAGGATTACCAGCCTCGCCCTATAGACTGTTTTATTGCTCATTGGGTGGATTACTGGCTCAGCAGCCGTGCACCAGGCTTCACGTGCACAGATGAACTGTGTGATCCAGTGCATGAATGCACAAATTTTTGATTGGAGTACCACACTGTTGGAGTGCATGAAGAGTCAGTTGACAACTTGCCGACAGCGGACACACAGGAACTTCGGGTTTGGGACCATCTTGTATTCATTCTTCTTCGAGAGAGTTCCGTGTTTCAGTCCTCGGCTGACAATACGAGGACATCTGGCCACTTTCCCCGTAGTATGCAGATGGGCAGTGTTACTACCACGACAGGGTGGTGGAAGGACCATGGAGGCCTTCAAAGACGACTTTTTTGCTTGGCTGTCACGACAGATCCCGGCTATTGAGGACTACCCATATGTGGGGATCGACTTCTCCAGAGATCTAGAGATACCAGTGCCTCCTGGTGAGGAGCGAGGGGAGATTGGTAATTCTCCACCTATATAGTTTTTTTGTTTGCATATGTAATTTTTATGTCTTTTTGATATATATATCATGTTTTTGTATACCAGAGTTTTTGATGGGTGAACGTTTATTGCATGCAGATGTGGGACCCATGCGACTTGCCGACTATGCACGGAACAGGCGTCGCCCACGGCCAGAAGCCGCAGTTTCCGCCGCTGGGGGAGCAGCAGTAGCAGGGAACCTCCCAGCAGGAGAGGCTGAGAGGGTCCTGAGGTGAATTGAGAGGAACTTTACTGCGCTCACTCGCACAGTTCCCATGGCAGAGATAGAGGACCTACCTCCATCCATGCAAACTCATGTTGTGGGGGCACCTCGGACATGGGTCCGATTGTTTGGGCGTTTAGCCCAAGCTGTACATGATTATAACAAGGCCCATAGGCCCTGAACATACTTTTAGACTCTTTATGTGCCACGAGCACTATTATGTATATATTTTTTGAGGGCATAAGCCCAGTGACTCGTTATTGTTCCCACTTTTGAGGTGCTTGTGCCCATCTATGTACTCTGAGGATTTTATGATGTTTATATATGGGTTTTTTTTTTATCTCTTTTTGTGTCTTATGGATTATGTGTGCAAAAATGTATTTACATGTTTATGTCCATGATCTTTTTATATGTGGGCAAGATGCCAATCTAAAATGTGATTAGCTAGAGTATATGTGATTTGGTTTAATCTCCTAG